>JAHWFP010233628.1:29237-50038 GCA_023313725.1 Lithobius niger | reverse complement strand
GCATCATCTGCACGTGGTGGAGATGGTGCAACCTTACGTTTTCTCAGATGGCTTTTCACCGTAGTGGACTCCGATGGTTTAGCTGGAGACTGCCTTATAAGTAAAGGAGGTTCCAGGCCACCTGTCGCTCCAATATCTCTCTGGGAGGCGCTGTCATTTTGCGACATGGCTAATTCACTGGGAACAGTGACGTCATCGGACTCGCCCACTGGCTGTGTGTGGGGTGACATTGACTGGATTGTGCTGACACCTGGTGTCGCAACTCGTAAACTGTCAGGTGAGGTGCTTTTGATTGGTGTAGCTCCCTGCCTGGCAACGGTGGAACGCCGTGATTGGCCCACTGACTGCCGCCGACAATTTGAATGCTCGTGTGTCACCTGTTCGTGACGTGATGTGCCAACCGAATACCGCTTTTTCGAAACCAAGTGTTCTTTGGAATTACCGGCCTCTTTATTCATGGAAAAATCTACGGAATTATTCGATGGAATATATGAATTTGAATTCAATTCTTCCGCATCTGGATTAATTCTAGGTCTTAGCTGGTCCCGGTGCTTTCACACTGCCACCAGCTCTTCAGTAAGTACACTGTAGATTAAATGATATACCTTCTTTTCAATATATCCCCTCGACCATAGCTTAGGATTAGACTTGCCATAGTCGCGATACCAGATTTTATCGCCAACTTGATAGTTAACTGAAGCACGATGTTGGGTGCCTTTAATCTGTTTTTGTTGGTTTCTTTTAACAACGGACACAGGGTCAGGATAAAGCAAATCCAATCTAGATTTTAATTCTCTATTGAAGAATAATTTACCAGGTGTAGCTTGGGTGGTAGAACTTATCGTGATTCGTGACGATAATAAGTATGCATTTATACTTTCCTGAACAGAACAACCGTCACGCCGAGCAGCTTTGTAGACACGTTTAAAATTTCGGACGTAAATTTCGGCTAATCCGTTAACCCACGGCGCAAAAGCCGGGCCTGATAGGTGTTGGATTCCGTTAATTGTTAACCATGATTTAAACTCTTTAGAGGTCCACTGCGGGCCATTGTCGCTAACTAAGGAATCCATCAGCCCGTGTTCAGCAATGTGGTTATTCAAAATATCAATAACTTTAGCTGACGTGGTAGTTTTCATTTTGTGCACGAACGGAATTTTACTGTGTGCATCCACTAGGATTAGAAACATGAAATTATCTAATGGTCCTAAAAAATCAGCGTGATATCTAGAATTTGGCTTTTGTGGATACTCCCAGGTATGCTTGGGTCCTGCAGATTGAGTATCCCTAAATTCTTGACAATTAGAACAGGATTTAACTTTGTTTTCAATATCTGCGTCAATAGAAGGCCACCACACCTTAGACCTAGCCAAGCTCTTTAATTTAACAATCCCAAGGTGTGAGATGTGCAAATCTTTTAAAATTTGACGTCATAAAGCTGTCGGCACGACGATTCTAAACCCCCAAAAAAGTGTGTCACTTTCAATCGAGATTTCATTGCGGCGTGTGAAGTTCGGCTGCATGTCCGGATTATCACACACTTCAGGCCAGCCATGATTAACGTAACGGTATACTTTAGACAGTAATTTGTCATGCTTGCTTTCCATTACCAAAGCTTCGTTTAGCACTGGTAAGTTGGAGATGGTTTCCAACGCTAGTACATTGTACTGTTGTTCAGCCTCTTCAAACTCCTTGTCGTTAGGGAGCGGAAGTCTAGATAGTGCGTCAGCAGTTAAATTCTGTTTGCCTGGTATATGTTGGAAATCATAATCATAAGCGTTAGGCATAACCGCCCAACGTTGTACACGTGCTGCTGCTATCTGTGGGATACCCTTTTTAGGGCCATAAATCCATATTAAAGCCTTTTGGTCTGACTGCAATATAAATTTCTGACCGTAAACGTACTCATGAAACCGTTTAACTCCCCAAGCCACGCTGAGAGCTTCACGATCAAAATGACTGTAGCCTTGTTCGGTTTTGGTTAGCTTCCGTGAAGCGAAAGCTATTGGACGTGATTCGCCATTAGGCATGACATGCATCAGGCACGCCCCCACCCCGTAGGGTGAGCCGTCACAAACCAGTTTAAGTTTTAATTTTGGGTTATAAGGCACCAAAACTTTAGATTTAACAAATAATTCTTTTACTTTTCTAACAGCTTGGTCACATTCAGTCCCCCATGTCCACTTTACTTTAGGGCTTAACAACCGGGTAACAGGGGAAAGAATATGAGCAAGGTTAGGGCGATATTTTGAGTAATTACTCCTAAGAAACTTTGCAGTTCTTGAATACAAGTTGGATTCGGTGCGTTTGTGACTACTTCAACCACCTCAGGGAGTGTGTGCAAACCTTCAGCATTTATCATATGTCCTAAATATTTTAGTTCAGGCTGTGACAGCTTACACTTGTCGATCCAAAGCCTAGCCCCTGCATCCTGTAGAGCAGTTAGCAGCTGATTCAAAGATTCGTCATGCTTTCCCCCCTTCCCGCTCACGAGGATGTCATCATAAAATGGTGAACATTTGGGGATTTTACTCGTGATTTGCGTCATGACCCTCTGGAAAATTCCAGGACTGGATGCAAGGCCCAGAGGTACACGAAGCCAGCGAAAAAGACCCAGGGGAGTGTTTATTGTTAATGCTGCCTGCGACTCAGGATCTAATTCAATTTGTAAAAAGGCATCCTTAAGATCGATAAGGCTAGATCTGTCACTACCTGCTAATTCACTAAATAATTCAGCAGCTGTGGGAACCGGATAATGGTCCACCTCCAATTGTGGATTTACGGTGGTTTTGTGATCGCCAATAATTCGAATGTCGCCATTCGCTTTATGCACGATCACGATCGGTGTCGACCATTCTGAGGTTGCCACTGGCTCAAGAATTTCTAAGCTAACCAGGCGCTCGATTTCCTGATTAACTTTTTGTTTTAAGGCCAAAGGAACAGGGCGAACTCGACTATACACAGGTTTTGCGTCGGCCTTCAACTGAATCTTGGCTTTGAAGTTTTTGAATTTACCCATGCCCTCACTGAAAAGTTCGGGAAAACCTTTAACTATTGCATCCGTGTCAACTAGTGGAATCCTTGCTTTAACCTGTTTGACTCTTTTAACTTTAGTTTGCAAATCGTAGTATGGTTCAAAATTAACTCTTAAGATTGAAAGCCAATCTTTCCCAATTAATGCGGGTTTGTACATTTTTGAAACTAGTGCATCCAAGTATTCAGTTTGACCGTTAACGTAAACCTTGAAACTTACTGCGTAAATCGTTTTCTCCGTCCCTTCGGTGTATGAGTGTATAGAATACGGACTGAGCATTAAAGGACAATCCGAAAAGTATTTTTCATGCCACTCAATTGGTATTATTGTAGCATCTGCCCCGGAATCAAGTTCCATATTAAGCTTAATTCCATTAAGGCAGATAGGCAAAATCCATTTGTGGATTTTTAGGGAATTCACTACTATAACGATTTTATAGGTCACTACAGGAATTGAAAATTGCTCTGCAGCCTCGGACAGCCCTACTGTGTTATTTTTGCAGACAATAATCTTCCTCCGACTCACACTCACTTGCCGAAGCAGACTCAGAATTTTCGGGCTCATTATCTGATTCGCTGTCAGTTTCACGTTCAATCCTGTGGACTTTCTTTTTATAACTGTATTTCAGTTTCCTTTTGGCCTAGCCTTAAAATTTGAACTCGAGCTTGGTTTTGAGTATTCTGCAGTTTTAGAAGTTTTACTGCTACTACTTTTTCGACATACGCCTTTTAGATGTCCTTTAATATGACAACGGCCACAAATAAAATCCTTGTATTTACATCGGGTTTTCACGTGCCCGTTTTTCCCCACAACAATAGCAGATTAAATCTTTGTTAAATGTGACTTTTGCTTGAGCTCTGTTCGGTTTGTGAGAAACATAGTTTACACTCTTTGAATGGGAACGAATAACTTCTTGATCTATTTCGGCAGATTCTAAAGACAAAGCTAATGATGTCGTAGCCTTCAAATCCAGAGTCTGCTTCAGAAGTTCGCGTTGTATCGTTTCGGATTTAACCCCGCCTATCAAACAATCCCTAATCATCTCGTTGTTAATCTCGGTGATCTTATCGAAATCACAAAATTTAGTGAGTAATTTTAACGAAGCAATATACTCGCTAATGCTTTCATCCGACTTCTGTGATCTACGGAAAAATTTTACTCGTTCAGAAACTACAGAAGGTAGAGGTTCGACATCGTCTAGAATAGTTTTCACCAAAACGTCATACGTCATTGAATTTGGTAAAGCAGGTGAAACAATATTCAAGATTCTGTCAAACATTTTATGACCAACCGAAGCCATTAAAAAATCAATCTGTTCGGTCGCTGGGATTTTCTTAGCTCTGAAATAGTAGCCAATACGATTAGTGTATTTTTCCCAGGTATCGTTTTCGGCGTCGAACTCCGTGTATAAACCGGCAGTTTTCGAAGCCATTGTAAGGTCTTCACTAGAACTACTTACAATTGAATTTAAGTTCAAACTTACACTGGTACTAGCACCCGATTCTGTATTTAAAAAAGCAACTACAGGAGTTTTAATAACTTCACCTGTCCCAGGCATAAGCCTACACTTAAACAAATTAAATTATTAAATAATTTAATTACAATTCCATTTATATTAAAAAACTGGAAGCAACTCGAGACTAAACGGATTTTTTGCTTAACAACTAAGCCACCAAACTACCGCAGCCTACCTAGTTTTAAATTCAAGCGCCTACAACTTAAACAATTGACTAGGCTTTTAATTGTTTGCCGTTTTCACTAAACGTTAACACAAAACAACACAGCAGGCCTATGCGTTCGGCACAGAACAAGTTTCATCGTTTATAAGCATAAATGCTACAGTGCTTAAATTTAAACACCGGCACACACCAGCCCGAATATGGGCAAAGGCACAATCGAATTTAACAGGGTTAATTTAGCAGCGCATTTTTCGAACCTTCAGGATTATAGTACCCCCTGTGCGGACGCGCCAGTGCGTCGCTCTAGAACACTGCCATTGTAAAATTAACCGTAATAAATCCAATTGCCCATTTCGGTTCTAGTTGATAAGGTACCAAATTTAATTATTATCATTTCGTACCACGAAAGTTCCTAAACCCAGTACACTTTTTGAAAAAAAATTAAGCTCTGATAGTTCCACAGAGTACTAATTTCATTTGCCAAAATGAAAAAAAATTACTACTTAGCACAGTTTAGGAGCACTCTCCATGGCTGTAGACTTATCAAGCTAATAATTAAATTTAAACCTTAGTACCGCCTCGTCGCCATCTGTGATGTATGCAGATGTCTGACATACTGTTGTGGGTTCACTAAGGCATGATTAAAACAGGAACACAGTGTTGTAGGCTAACACTTGAAGGACGGCTTTATTCAGTTGGCACAGCCTTTATATATTGAATGTCACATGACATGTAGTCATGTGATATAAGTATGGCAACAACATTGTATGGATAGACTGATTAACTAAAGAGGTATGTTAGGCTATGTATGGGGTTAACATTGGGACTTAAAGGACTACCATTGCGGTGCCTCTATGACGACACCACAGCCTTAGTCTTTGTTTTTTGTCTAGCTTTACCTCAGTCAGTGAGATGTACGGTATTAGCTCTGCTAATAATACTTTAAACTAAATTTCTTTTGGTATGTGTTTATTTTTGTTGACAACTCTAGTAGAGGCTAAATTGAATATGTAATCCTTTAAAATCTATTTTTTTTTCAATAATCATTTTACTCTTTCTTTTCAGAAGAAAGATGTTTTGGTAGCATGGAAGGGTTTAACTGGAATCCATATGAAAATCTTAATGCTGTTGCAAAATCGGCGTACAGTCAGTGTAGTTGCCTCAAAAAAAGACCTAGGTGGCAGTGTTGATGTGTTTGTCAGCCGCTTTCGTGAACGTTTTGCTAAAAGACACCAGCCGAACACGTTGTGGGTGCCCATGAAACACGACGTATACAGGCTCTTTTTGCAGGAAGTAGAACGTCACAACCCAGAAACTGGCGCCTGTTAGAGACGGGAGGCATAAAGGTTTTGCTTGAAGATTGGGATGTTGTTTTTGGCAGTAACGACTACAGTAGGACAATCCAATACCCAAAAAAATTAAATCGTTAAAAGGAATCGTTACTGTGCCAAATTCCTTGTTGGGGCAAAATGGTTTGGTGAACAGCTAACCTAAGAAAACTGTGACCATTCGATACGTCACTAAACCAGTTCCCAAATGAACCAACTCATGCATACTGTTAGCACTGATGCCATATCATTAGTTATTCAAAATGAATTTTTTTTAAATTTACATAAATCAGTACAAACAAGTTAATACATTTCATCTGTAAATACCATTTTGCCACATATTTTTCAACTTAAGGAATCCGACATATTATTAAAGAAACTTACAAAAATAGCCCCAAAAGTGAGTGACAAACATTCAACTCTTAAAGGAAACCACTGGCAGCAATTTAAAGTGTCAACACGTACTGTAAATCTACCATTTACTGCTTTTATGGATGTCCGTCGTATGACCAAATTAATAGTGGTAACTAAAATTTAAAAATTTAAAATACCAACCTCATGGAACATTTTAAGAACCATAAAGATTTTGAACGGGAATGCTCAAAGACAGTGAAAACTCTTCAAAATGAAAAAAAGCTCCTGGAAAAAAACCAACAAAATCCTCTCAGATATTAATGCTAAACAAGAAGCTCAAGTTTTAGAATTAAAGAAAACATTAGAGAAACTGGGAGTGTCTGGTTTAAAATTTCTTAATAAAACAATAACTGAAATGGCTGATACTACACCTTGAAAACGTCTCCGCCTGATAAGTTCTTTGATGAAAAAGTGTAGTGATGGCCTTTGGTTTATTCCTTCGTATGGTTTGGAGCCGGAGCAGTTAGTGTTACAAGACTCTAAAGGCAAGGAGCACGCTGTAGACTTTACTAAAGGTGAAAAGTCTCCTGAAAGAACTTTGGCTGAAAAACAGACCATTTACGCCTTGATTTACTGTTGGACTCTGCCTCTATCAGTGACATGGCTTATCATGAACTTGCAAGTGGTAGGCCAAACTTGCCAACATTGTATGCATTGTATGCATTGTATGCATTGTAAAAGCAATGCATAAGCAGTTAGACTCTACAATTTCTATTTCATCTGTAACTGGAAGAAATTCTGGTGCTCAGGTTTCCATTGCAGCCGAGGTAAAAACTGAAATTAATGAGAAGGTAAACTAGTATTTTAATTGTTTTTTTTTTAATCTCGAATAATGTCTTCTTATTTATAGGCACATCAACTTGGGTGCCAAATCAAAAACTTGAAGATGCCTATATGGTGCAGTTATCAGCAGAACTGCTAGTTTATTCACTGTAAATTTTGTTTTACTTTGGGATGATTGCAAAGCATTACAATCGCAAACGTCAGGACCGATAAGAGTTGGAGGGATGTAAACCAGAAATTTGCCGACATAATATTTCATCAAGCCCAAAAATTATGTAATTTTTCCGACTGATGTGCCGACTGACCAAAAATTATGTAATTTTGCCGACTGATTTCCCAACTAGCCAAATATTGCCCCTCCCCGTAAAAACATCCCTTGGTAAGTTATGTTTATAAGCCAGAAAGAACACATGGTAGCAGAGACTTTCAGACTAATTATTTCGTACCACAAAATAAGGTTCACTGTTGAGGTCTGCCTCTGTAGGGGAGGTATGATTAGTGATAATAGATTATATCGTGACAAAAACTTTTGTTGTTTATCTTTTTTGACGTATCGAGTTAGCGAGCAAAATGGCCGTTGTTATCAAGGTATTCATTGACATGTAGCTTCGTCCACATGTGGTTTGACCAATGAGGCAGCTGAACGAGTCATATTGTATCTAGTCTCCGTATTGCAAATAAACCTTTTTATGTTTCATTTTATTTTACTTTTTACTTGTATAGGCCAAATGTTTCAGTAAGGTTTCTTTAATTTATACATTTGTAATGATCAGGCCACGGACATTTTTTTTTCGGTTCTCAGGCCCTGCCTCGGTTGACTTTTTTTGAGCTAAATAAAAAAAATTACCTGCAAAGTTTACTACGAGAGGTGAGCTTCCAAACGCATACGTTATACAGTTATCGTAAGGTCAAGTGTTTAGAAATTTACCGCTATAATCAAAACCGAAAAAAAACTTTTAATGCTGTTAGGTAACTTGGTATCAAACAGAAATAAAAAATAAAAGTCTGGCCACCCAGTGATGTTTAGGACTTGCAGAATATACCCAAGAACAAACAAAATTGGTTTCTATGGCGTAACACGCAAGTTCGCAATTGCAAGTGACAGTACATTGTACCATTTTGGAACTTTTAAGATAGAATTAAAATAAAATAAAAACCCTGGTTGCTGGCCATTTTAATTCTGAATTGGCCCGAGAACCAAAGAATTTTTTTTCACGGCATTATTCAAACCTCATAATTATTTTATTCAGATATTATCGATTGTTGCAATAATTTTTTGTTTAGATAAAAATATTGTCATTATGGCACCCTATGCTTAAGGCCACTGACAGTACAAATCAACTGATTGTAGATTTTTGCTAAACCACAACCGATGCAAAGTACTGCTACGATTATGTTACATTTTCTTGTGTTTTTTTCCTTCTTTGTTAACACTTGCGATAGCCATTATTAGTAAGGATTGACCTAGGATCTTTGTGTTAAACTTTCAACTTTGAGACCTTATAACTCCGCCAAACGTAAACTTCTTCAAACCAAATTTGGAATATATCCTTGAATAGTCAAGGCCTGTTTGCAGTCCAAGAATTGTGAAATTCGCCAAACCCAAGATCTAGAGAGAAGCCAAATAGATAACTTTTAGTTCTTCGTCTTGTTCTTGTTCTTGTTCTTGGTCTTGGTCTCGGTCTTGTTCTGGGGATTTACCTTTCGTCTGTTCTCTCTATGGGTCAAACCATTGGTCCTATGAAGCTGGTTCTTAGCTTATTTTACAGGTATTGCTCCGTAGATGTGTCCTTTCCATAAGGTATTTTCTAATTGGTCAAGTGGTTCAGGGGTTATAGAGCTCTAAACGACCAGATTGATTGTTTTACATTGTTTTAAACATTGTTATTAGGCAACAATGCCAATTAGCAAATGCCAGCTGCATGACTAAATATTAAAGAATTTGTTTCTATTATTAACACTGGCGATAGTGTTAGTAAGAGTCAGCCTAGGGTCTCTGTGTTAAACTCTCAATTTTAACCGTCAACTGCACTGTTTTACGGTTTAGCTGCAATTCTAAAAGTAACACGAATTAATAAACAAAAACGGAACGTTAAATGTTTACAGTAAGGGTCTAAAAGTCAAAACTTAGAAGGAACACGGACAAGCTTTGACAGTAAGGGTCTAGGTGTAAAATTTTGTAATAGACTGGTAAGCATTAAACCCTTACTACCCGGTGGTCAGAAATAAAAACATTTTGACGAAAAAATGGAAATCCTCCTACAATGACCCATATGATGATCCAGTGGTAGTATGGTATACGTTTGCTGATTTGCTTTACGTGGAAAATTAGTTTTCGATTTAGTAACATGGCAGGTATTTGCAGCAGAGAGCATTACTTGTTAACCGTAAATCTACAAAATATAATGAAAGATTCTAAAGCATCAAAAGACAAAGTTCTATAACACTATTCTAAGAACAAAGAAAACCTGCTATAATCGTTCATACACATCTGTCCGAATAGAGTAGAACTATGGTAATCACCAGGTAGTAAGGGTCTAATGCTTACCAGTCTCTTACAAAATTTTACACTTAGACCCTTACTGTCAAAGCTTGTCCGTGTTCCTTCTAGGTTTTAACTTTTAGACCCTTACTCTAAACATTTAACGTTCCGTTTTTGTTTATTAATTTTAGTAAAGTATTGCTGGTTTTTGCTTCAACTGATGTTGGTTGGGCAAAGAGCAGGGGAGAATAAAGCATTTTTCTTACTTGGTTGTATAATGTGCCATGACTTCATTATTTTTCTGATGTCTATTTGTATCAAAAGCTGTCTTTACTTGGTAACCATACTGCATTTTATGATGAGGTCTCATTATATCCATAATTAGTGATTGCTTTTAGCTGAATGCTTGTTTTGACTTAGTATCAAAAGCAATTATTCAACTGAGACCATCAGATGGTTGGTAAATCTTTACTTCCCATGACTTAAGGCTGCAGAAGTATGTAGATTGATTATGCATTCAGAAGCCTAAGCAAGACATTGGCAACTTGATAGCTTGTTAGTGATGTACTAAACTCGAACTCGACTGATTTTATTTTTTCTAATGTGTTTCAGCTCACAGAGTGTTGTTGATCGTCAATTGTCCAGAAAACTTTTGGTCGTTGGGCATCGCTTTTTTTAAACTCCGGAAGGAAATCAACGACCTAATTGAACGAGGCTACATAGTGGTTAATGGAGTTAACCTGAAGACAGAAGTTTATTTAGGAGGTGACATGAAGGTATGCTTATGTGCATACAAAAATGGTCCTTTTACTTGTGACAGAAGTGTAATTTTATATCCTCACCACATAGCACGAAAATGATAAGTACTTTTAAAGGCTGCCAGATACCAGTACCAATCAGTTAGAAAAGGTACTTTCTGATACCAAAATTGTGCCCTTTATTTTCGTGAAAAATTAGTTACGGGATTTCTTGAAAAAAAATTCTTATCGTAAATGCTCTACTACAACTGAGAAATATGTTAAAAATCAAACTATTTTGAAAGTAGAAATATATGTGCAAAGAAATGCACAGAAGTATATCTGCACAGAAGCTGCGTCAGCGTAGAACACATATATACTATGACACTAATGTTTTTAGCAATACTCTTTAACCCTTTAATGAAAATGCAATAACTGTTATGACCAAGCCATATTATAGACTTGGCTTCTACTTTTATGTCTGAAGAAAAGTACCCGGCCACAATTGAAGACCAGAAACATTTGTACACTCCACTACTAACAGAGTATTGAGGTGGCATAAAATACAAAACTTTAGCACAGTGATTTTTGTTGTTCACAAATAAGTTGTTCTTTTCAGTTCTTGCTTTTGGAACGTGGCATGAAATCTGCCACTAGCACATTCTCTTGCATTTGGTGCAAGTGCCCAAAAGACGAATGGTAAGCAGCAAACGTAACTAGCATCTTTCTAAGCCTACCCATATAAAAATGTATAAGGGGGGAGATGAGGCTTAATGGCGCGTCGACAGCTTGGTCATTAGCGCCAACCTCAGTCACAGTGCATCTTATAAGGTATAAGTGTATAATGTATTCTTGTACTAATTGTCCCATCTGCTTGGAATTGCATCAAAGCTGGGGAATTGGTAGAATGTAGGTGCCGTCTTGCATTTCGGCAGCCTATAATTTAAATCTAGATTTCATTGTTGCCTGCAGAACAAAGCTTTATCTCTTATCACTTTACCAGTCTCATGGTTGATGGTAATGGTAATTATATAACACATTTCAGTCGTTTTTTGTGTGTGCAGATGGTCAACAACTAAAATATTTGAATCCAGAAGCCTTGAAAGCTGCACTGCCAATGCCCAGCTACAGCAAGGCAGCTGCGAATATCCACTTATATTTTCCAAACTTGGACCAGAGAAGATTGTGATTGATGTCCTTCACATGCTCTTAAGAATTACTGGTAGCCTAGCTTATTTTTAAAGTATAAGTACTTTAGGTTAAGCTGAAAACCATAGATACGAGGCTATTTTTTCAAATCGCCTTTTGGATAATTTACTTACTGAAGCACGTCAGTTAGACAACATGGCTATACATAAGGAGAAATTCCTTCCCACATGGAGGCTTTAATACAGGCTGTTCGTAAATCAGGGGGCCAAGATTTAAAGTGCAAATAAAGGAAAACGATGTTGTGGAATGTACAGATATGACCATAGTAGAGCGTAAGAAACGCCTATTAACATTTCCAGAGCATCTTGCAGGGAAGCTACACTCTGATACAGAATCTGATGTCATAAAGTTGTGGAAAGTACAGTAATACTTTAAAAAAGTACTGTAATATCTAATCAAACGAGTACATCAGTGCACAGTGTAGTGTGGCACAATTTTGCTGAACTGAAGTAGTAGAAAAAAATTGTATGTTGTGAACTGCAACTCCTCTGCAGTTAAATTTATTTTAAAAATCATCTGCAAAAATCGCATGCAGATTTTCATTAATGATCAGTTTTTCAGTTTTGTTGAATTCTATTTATCCACAATAACAAAAATTAGGCCTCATTCATTTTTAACCTTTGCAAACATCAATCTTTTTTCTTCCAGTTTTCACTTATTTGAAAGGAAGGCAGGGGTGGCATTTTGCTAGTGTTTGGACAGGCTGGACAGTGCTAATAACGGGAGGGGCAGTGGTGGACAAACTTCTGGGGCCCAGAAATTTAGTCTAACGGCAAACTTTGATGTAGAAGCATTAACCAAAAGACAACAGTTGAAAACATTTTTACTGAGCAAAACTTTTTTTACCAATTGTGAAATAGCGTGGGTGAGGGGAAACAACTGTGCCCTCTGCCCCGGTTCGGAATTAGGATGTAGTCTGTCATAATAACCTCTATCCCAATCACCAATGTTAATACAAAACAATTTCCTATTTTCAGGACTTCAAAATCATTCTGGAGAATGTATCAAAAGGGAAGATTGCTAATTCACCAAGTCTCAAAGAATGACTTGGCGATTTTGTTAAGCTAGGATCTTTTTATGAGGGATACGGTCAGTGTCGAGTGACACCTTACATGCATATACTAGCCATGCACACAAATACACAAGTAGCAATGCATGGAGGACTGCAGAAATTCTCTAGCCAAGGTATTGATTGTATGGTTGTATTTCTATTATGTCTAAAAACATGATTAAATGAACCAGGTCATAAAAATGCATTCCCTGATTAAACAGAAGGCCCACAACATCATACGCATGAAGCACAGTTTAATTTTCAACAATATTTTTTTGCTTCTTCACAACTAAAAGAGTAAAGAAACACCAAACCAGCTGAAACGACCTCAAGTTGCCCAACAACGTCATTCCAAGATGGTGACACGTTGTTGGGCAACTTGAGGTTGTTCCAGCTGTTTTGTGTTTTTTCTCTTTTAATGGTACACAAAGCCCAAAAATATTGCCGAATATTAAATTGTGCTTCATATGTATGACTGTTGTGGGACTTCTGTTCAATCACAGAACACATTTTATGACTTGACAAACTTTGACTCCAAATTAATTTTTGACTTATTTTTAAATGAACCAGTGGTATGCACAGTGGTGTTGTGCAATACTAAGCTTCCTTTTTTCCCAGATGATGATGTCACACAAAATAAAAAGTATTTCTCCGGCAAATGCTTTGTAAAAAAAAGATGAGGTATGCAGATTTTTTTTATTGTTTATTTACGAAAATTGGTGATGAGGGTTTTTTTTTAGCACAAAAATCATTCTTTGTGGTCAATACAAGGTCATAATCTCCTACAAAACGACCAGCTGTATAATTTTTTTAACAAGAATAACTAAAACTTTAGAATGAAGGTCATCATCTTCTAAGAAGGTGAATGGGAGCTCATGACTCACAGCAGTTAGTCCAAATTTGTCTTTAAATAGACTTGAAATGCGCAATGAGCCTTTTTTTTCGAGAAGTGGAGAAAAAAACCAAAATGTGGGGCGCTTTCCAGGCTTTGCGGCTGTGCCTTCATGAGAAACATCATAACCATTAAAAACTTACGGTTGGTTGGTTGGTTTGTTTATATATACGTCTTCTCCTCCGGAGGTAGGAAGGCTAGAAATGTGAGAAAGGTCTCGAAAGACAGGAAATTACTCCGGATATCGTTTAGGCGTATTTTCGTAGTTCTAGGTAAAAGTTTTCCTCTCGAAAAAACGAAGAAACCCCTTTGGACCAGTGTTGTAATGAATTTTTCGAAGTTGATTGTTAGTTTCGGAATCCTGCTATGCGGATGGTCCACAATTGTTGCGCCACGTAGGAGGCGCGTGGTCCAGTAGTGTTGTCAGTAAGATTACGGCTGGCAATGCTAACAGCCGTCATTCAAGAATGAGGCACGTGCAGCTCGCTGATGGGACGATTGTTGGAGTTGCATTTTGGATATTTCAAATACAAACGACCTATTTAGCCTAAGTTTAAGTGAAATTACGTAAAGCTACGAAAAGGTTAATGCTAAATTAGGCCTATCTAAACAAAATATATTGATAACAGAAAAGGGTGCCAGAAATATTTCATTTGTGAAACATCGACATTCGATCAATAGTGTGCTATTAGCTGGTGTGTCTACTCAGCAATAGTCCGGCCTAATTGTGGTAAACCCGAATAGTTTCTAGGTAAGCTTTCGCCTTGCACGAAATCTTTTATATTAGTCAAAAATTATAGGCGTCGTGTGGTTGCTGTTTCAAAGCATCACACGTAGCAGGGAAGGAGATGGCTTTTTAGCAAATATTCTTTAAATTTGTGAAACAAGGAAACCATGTAAAGTCAGCAAAATTTATTTTAATAAAAAAAACAATCTATACCAAAAGCGGCACAAAGGAGTATGCATGATAAAATTACCAAGCATGTTTGTTCAAGCATACAGTAACTCGCGTGCTACAGCGTTGAAACGTCCTTGCAGCGGGGATGGTTAAGGTATCTTCATGCAAAGGCCAACTGGGGAAGGAATTGCGTGTCTCGCCTCCTGCCTCATTGTCAGTTAAGGTGCATGCCAGAA
Organism: Lithobius niger; assembly: GCA_023313725.1. Classification (NCBI taxonomy): domain Eukaryota; kingdom Metazoa; phylum Arthropoda; class Chilopoda; order Lithobiomorpha; family Lithobiidae; genus Lithobius; species Lithobius niger. The sequence continues at coordinate 35,295 of JAHWFP010233628.1, read as the reverse complement.
AGGGAATCGCTTCTACAAGCCAAGGCTGACTGGGTACAAATTGCATGCCCCGCCTCCTGGCTCAGTAACAGTTCAATCGCGTGCCAGAAAGGAAATGGCTTCTTCTAGCCAAGGCCGACTGGGCTACAAATCGCGTGTCTCATCTCCTGTCTCTAGGCCAGTTCATGCATGTGCCAGAAAGAAAATACCTTTATCGAAGCTTTGGTAAAATAAAATTCGGTGATGTTGAATTAAGTGGCCTGGAGCCGGGAAACGAAACCCACATCCTCTTCCCCAGACGATCTTGTGACAAGGGATTGCATACAAAGATAAGTTACAACTTGGACACTCTTTATACGGCCCATTCAGTATATAAGACATTTTTGTTATACGCTCCATTCAATACACAACGGGAATCAGGTTGGATGAGGAAGGTTCTTGCGCCACGTAGCACGCTTAGTCCTGTACTGTAGTCAGACGTATTATGGCTGACAATCTGAACAAGAGGCGCATGTAGCTATTAGGTGGCCAGACTGTTGGAGTGATTGATGGTTACCATATCGTTTGTTTATGAACTGAGCCTTAAGAAAAACGCGTACTACATTCTGATCATTTTCTTGATTGTTTTAAATGTGGAATGTCTGTCAGCAGCATAAGAGTTGTAGCATAAAAGCTCCTCGAGCGTATTTTTCAAGCCAAGACCGGCTGGGGTAGAAATCGCGTGTCTCGCCTTTTGTTCATTGGCAGTTTAGGCGCACGGCAGAAGGGGCAGGTTTTTTAAACAGCGAAGCCGTTTTTTGATTAGTTAATTTGTTTATAAACTGAAGCCTAAAAAACGTGTACTACATTTTGATCATTTGCTTGATCGTTTTAGATGTGGAATGTCTGTCAGCAGCATAAGAGTTGTAGCATGAAAGCTCCTCGAGCGTAGCGAGACGACGCGGAATGAGCGAGCGAAGCGAGCGACTCCGCTAGTTTATTTATATTTATGTGGCTTTGTTATATTTTTTTATTATTATTTGAGCTATAGCTTGGTTGTAATACCAATCCACTAGCTGAAATTACAGTTTTTTAAGTAAATTGAAGTTGAAGTTTTGTGTATCCATAAAAGTTTAAAAAAAAAACCGTGGTCTACAGCTTTATAACAGGATAGGAACTGGATGGCCAAAAATCCAAAGCCTAGGCTATTCTTTTTACAGTACTTCCAATATTCTGCGCACAGAATATTTTTTATTGTGTTGCATTTCACTAGTGTGCTTTCTTCGTGCAAAAAAAGTGCAAGCAAAAAAGAAAGAGTTGTATAGCATTACAATTTTGGCCAACCAGTTTCTAAACTGATATTGTATAGAATGAAGAGGTTCGAGTTAGCTTGTCTGATTGACTGCCTTTTGCCATAGGCGTCGGAGCCAGGGGGGGGCAGGGGACCATGGCCCCACCCCTTTTGCCTGGGACCAATAATAGTCCCCTCAGTTTTAAGAAATCGGGAGATAGAAAATTTTTCTTTAGTTAACTCTTCATTTTAACGTTAGTTTGACATTTTAATTTCTGTTTTTATTAATACATTAAGAACACTAGATTCGGAAGAAAAGCACGCAACGTGACGGAGCACACGAATTGAACATGATAGTTGCTTTGCACTAAGCGAAACAACTTTGTATTCAACGTGCCAATTTCATTAAGTGAAACTTGCGTTATTAGTTAAATCTTCTAAAAAGTAATTTAAATTTAGTAACAATGTGCGATGTTCATTACTATACGTCTTATAATACAACCTGAAATGTTCATTAATTTTATTAAAAATGTGATAAATATTGGAATAAAATATTGGAATATTAGAATACATTATCGTGGCCAACTCTACAAGTGGTGTACGCACAATCTTGCGATCAGTCTATATCTCCCTCCTTCCCCGCCACTCTGATTTCCTATAAAAATAAATTGGAAACTAAACCATCAGTGAAAATCATAAGCGAGGAATAATAATACAGCAAACCACCTTTATGCACTTACGCTTCATTCAAGTCATGTGACGTGGAATCAACTGACGTGAATCTGACTTAGTAGCATTCAGTCATAGCTGTACGCATATTTTTCGGAGAGAGGGCAAATTCTAGCACCCCCCTCCCCCATTGACACCCCCTGCTAGAAAACGTACGACCACTTTATTTTTATTATGACATTACTTTTCTTGCTTTACGTAATGTATGCTTTATCGAAAAAAAATGTTTTAAAGTAAATGTACAATTTAGAATTTTCCAATGATTTCTACACCCCTCAGCTCGTATTTTTTTTGGGGGGGGGTTCTTGAAGAAGATGGCAGGAAGAGACATGATTTCTCCTTCAAGGCAACCGAAAATTTGAGAATACTGTGCAGTATTTTGTGTTTGCTTGTGCAAAATCGTGGAACGACCTGACTTGTATGTTGCCATACGTCAACATGGTTGATAAAGTGAACATTTTTTGTTAACTTCCAAGATTGCTCTTAAAGCAATTGATTAAAAAATTTTTTGGCTCCTACAGCTGTCGAAAAGCAGAATGACGTCATCAAGATTGTATTGTGTCTTGTATATTGTATACACACCAATAAAAGGAATGCAGCCGCTGACTGTCTAAAAGTCTTGAAAGAACTTTTAGAGTGTATGAACGTACACCGCATCCATACAAGAAGAAAGAATCAGAACACTGGTTTGGAAGTATAAAACGAAAACGAAAACGTTGTATTTATTTTGATGATGAGAGAGATCCTGTTGCTAGGTTAGAAAAAATGTCTACTGATGAACTTAAACAGGAATTAAAGGAACTCAAAAACTCAAAATCAGAACAAGAGCAGCTAAACGGTGTAAATTATAAGACATCCTTTTAAAGACTATAGTCTTTGACGAAGATCGTGATGTTTAACTTCCAAGTTTTCTGATGTTGCCTACTCAAGGACATATTTCCCACAGTAAAGCGTTACCACCTGCACAAATTTTGTGCATTCCACCCAATAAGGTGTTGTAGAGGTTTTTTGTAAAATATGTTTTTAAGATTATATTTAAATTTAACAAAGTCCAATAACGCACGATCTCAACATCGCCGAAATTAGTGCAATATCGCAAATTTTCGACAGTTCAACTGGAGGATGATGGGGAAAATGTCTCCCAACTGTCTTCAACTAGATATCTAGTTCCCCACCATCCCTAGCATCCAGTATCTCATGAGAAGAGATCTGCACGAAATCCTCACGAAAGAGTGAAAACGACCAATGCAATATAAGAGTCCACGCAAGCTGCACGTTTTAAAAGACAACAGCGAGTCGGATGTAGCCCAAAGCACCGAATTACTTCTAACTTAGCCTGAAGACACATTGGAGACGTTTTTCCATCAATCTCCAGCTGAAGTGTCGAAAATTTGCGAAATTAGACTAATTTCGTTGATGTGAGATTGTGTGTTATTGGACTTAATGAATTTTTTTCAGTATTCGAATTTCTGTACTCTCACAGTATTGTGTGTTTATGCATATTTAAATGTTTAATTAAAACTAAAAACAACGTCCGTACATTTTCACTACGTAGACAATCACTTTGTCTTGCAAATTATCGACCCCACACAGGCTTGTCAGGCTTCAAGAATTATTGGGTAATTTCCGATGGGTCTCACACTTGGTGAGCTACGAGCTCTGCAAGAAGCTTAACTGTCAGTGGGAGTTGTAGGGAGATGAATCAAGCAGGCAGCACTATAAGTACTGGAGGCTACGAGGGCGGCTGAATTTGAATTCGTTGTTAACGAAAACGAAAGAAGATATTGTAGGAAGGCCCAATAATTCTTGAAGCCCTACGAAGCACACCTGTATGGGGTCGAAAATTTGCCAGTATTGTTTTGAAAGTGTGCAGACGTTTTTATTTCGGTGATTGCTTAAGTTGTTGATTTCACAGAACGAACTGCATCTATCTTTGTTGTAATGTTAAATTTAATAACGCGCACCATATATTTGACCCACGTTTCATTTATTTACATTTTGTAAAGGTTTTTTTTACAGATTTTTTATATTTTTGGTAGAATAAAAAAATTAGGTTCTATCTCTAACAGGATTTGATGAAGCACAAGACATTTTCTGAGTTTGAAGGGTGTTGAACGCAAAGTAACCCACTGACTGGGCTGGAGAAAAACCACTCGGGGTACATCAGCAACAAACAATTTAATTTTCAGCAATTGTCCATACGAAGTCGGGGGACCGAGCTATTAAAAAAAAACACCTTTGTGCCCTGATGACAAATAAAAACATGAATCAAAACAAGAGATGGGAGAACCCTACTATCCCAAACTTGTTTCTCCCATCTCTTGCTTTGATTCATGTTTGTATTTGTGACCAAAGCACGAAGATGTTTATAAGTGCTGAAAATTAAAATTGTTTGTTCCTGATATACCACGAGTGTTTTTCTCCAGCCCAGAGGGTCAGTGGGTTAGTATCATTGGGTTACTTTGCGTGTAACAGAATTTGATAACACTTTAATTCTTTTCTTTTCTGGATAAATTTGTGGCAGCTGGCCAAGAGAAACCTAACTAAGAAAAAATATTTTAAGGCCATGAAAAAAAAACTAGTTTCCGAAATGCAGGCGAATGATTTTTATCATGCTCTGTCGGCAATAACCAGTGCAAATACACCCTATCCAGGAAGAGGTAAACAGGCAAAATTTCAGGTGATCCCTTCCCCCCTCCAGGGTAAAAAAAAACAGCAAAATCTCTTTGCAAATACAAATTTCCTTTTTTCTTAAATTTCAGACAAATATCAGAAACTGTTCTTTTGATTTTCCAATACATACACCATTCGAATCACTTTTTCGAGAGCTGGCATTACTACTAATCTTAGGTCTATACCAAGCCGTTTCAAAGCTATTGGACAAATATGAAATGTATGTTCAAAACCAACTAGGTAGGGCTATTCAAATGTAAAAAAATAACGCTTGAGCTCAAAATGTCAATACTCATCAGTATCTCGCATTGTTGATAGAAATTATCCGAAAAAATAAATATTTTCAGTCCTATCTTCATCTGGCAGCAAGGAACGTGTGAACTACAGGACTGAAAATATATATTTTTTAGAATAATGCCTATCGAAAATTCGCGATACTGATTTAATATTGACATTGAGTTTGATCAAGATTTGTTTACGTGTGTTTCTACACTCATGACAGAATGGTCAAAGACCTATTCAATTAACGGTAGGCTAAAAAGTTACCTTTGTTTTTATGGTACCTAGACGTTTTGCAATATCACGAAAAAAAGGATCAGGTTTTCTGAAATGATTTGGCTGGGAAACTTTCACTTTTCGTGGTACCAAAGGCCTGTTTTCCTCTTCCTTATGCAGGCAGCCATGATTTCAGGGCCGTAGCTACCGGGAGGGCAGGGTGGGCAACTGCCCCCAAAAAATGTTCGAGGGGGGCGTAAAACCGATACTTGGAATAACGTGAAAGGTATGAACTTTCTTTTCCTTCTCCAAAAATCTTTTTTTTTAATGGCGTGTCCATTTTTATTAATACCACACAACGGTTTTGGCGGAAACCATAAGCTATTCTTTTTGTTGAATAAATTTTCGGATTAATTTAAACTGCAAAAATAGCCAACCAAGCCAGCTACAACGAGGGACGGTAGATACAGTTGTGCAGCGAAGCCCAACCTAGTAGAGCCAGTGCTATGGAGCCTCAAGCATCATTGTATCTTCGACTAACATACTATCGCACTACATGGTAGTATTAACCTCAAATTCTGCTTTGGATTTAGCTACCATCCCTGATGAAAGCAGTGGTGACGTTTTCTTTTTTGGCAGACAGCATTAAAAAATAAAACTACTGAAAATAAATGAATAATTCTGCGTCTTAAAGCGGAAAAAAGTATGAAACCCTTTCTTTCCCACTTTTTGGGAGAGGGTTGATGTGATGGCGGCAGTTACACGATTTTTATAAGGAAAACTAGGATTTCCGTTTACTTGTTTATAAGCCAGGGAACTTAACAATTGTATCGAATTTGAAGGTTTTTTGCAGGTATGAAACGGATCTTGGAGAAGTCGTTGGTGGCAAGCGTCTCTCCCCCCCCCCCCCCC
>JAHWFP010233628.1:12533-23240 GCA_023313725.1 Lithobius niger | reverse complement strand
ATCTAAACTGGATTGACGGCCTAAGAACTATGGACAATCAAGTATCAATCACGAGGTGCCAAAAACGTAAGTCTTGTACTTTTTAATATGTAAGTAGTAGCAGCTACAGACTGTACCAACCAGATCATTGCTAACGAAATGTGTTTCATGCTTCATCCTGTTAGCTGCTACGGTATTTGACAAGACCCAATATTATGTCTAATACCTGCTCCAAAACGTCACATAAGTTTCAACCTTGTGCAATTTAATTTATGTTCCACATTGTTACTTGCTTACGCAACCGATTTACCATGAATAGTGTTATTAGTTTAGGGCGAGCTCTGGAAAAATACCACTGACTTTGTATACAAACCATATTCAACCAATCCCCAAACAAGGAATTTGTACAATAAAACCGGAACGTTTGTCGTCTCCCAATGCAACGTGAGTCGTTTTCATTTGAGTAAAGGCCAAGCCGATCCACCCTGTAGGCAAATTAGGTTAGGCGTGTCTGAAGAATCCTAACTATTCGTTATCTAACAATCATCGTTTAAATGTGGGGCAATGACTGTAATTCCGTGTAGATGAGCTCCATATCTATTGAACTAACCCATGCTAAAGTTCAACGGAATTATATTTCGTCATGGCTCTCAGTGTATAGCGTTACTCATACTCAGTAATTCGCCTACATCGTAACGTTTTACCGTTCAACACCACGCTAAAGGTAGCCCATCTTACCGTACCACAAGTTCCACACCTACACCAGTTAGAATGATTGAACTATAATCCGTGACTATATTTTTGTATATATTTTTTCCACTGCGTCGTCATCCCATTTTATCACTTGACCGGAATTGGGTAACTATCGCCATGCCATTACACCCACTTTCGTCACATGATCAGAAGTAACTTCATTACCCTCACTTTGATCACGTGACTAGATTTGGGCGACTATATAAATATCACCACGTCATTACCCCCACTTTCGTCTCATGATCGGATGTGACGTCATTACCCCCACTTTCATCACGTGACTGGAAGTGGGGGTATGTATGTATATGACCTAAAAACGAAAAAAGGTAGCATGAGACACTTTTCTGCCCACCTCCAGATTGACGAAAACGAATAAAGGTAGAAAAAGAAACTTTCCCACCCACTCTAGATTGATTAAAACAAAAAAGGTAGCAAAAGGCACTTTACCACCATCCTCCAGAATGATACTCACCGGAAGCCCCACCTGCTGGACGTGGCGTCATGGGGAGGGGGCTTCGGATATGTTTGTAGTGACGGCATAGCCACAGCCACCCAAAGTGATGTCACAGAAGGTAACAAAAAGCACCTTTCCACCATCCTTCAGATTGATGAAAACGAAAAGATGTAGCAAAAGGCACTTTCCCACCCATCTCTAGATTGACGAAATACAGAAGTGACGTCATACTGGAAGTCACGTCAAAGCATGCTCAGGGCCTCACCACGCTGGGCCTTACCCCCACAGGGTGGCACCCCACGGGACCTCACCCCCACAGTGCTTCACCCTATGGGACTTCAACCCACGAGAATGGCGGAAAACGAAAAAGGTAGCTTTCCCATCCTCCACCAGATTGATGAAAATCAGAAGTGACGTCATACAGGAAGTCAGGTCAAAGCTTGCTCATGTCCTCACCCCACAGGACCCTACCTCTCACTGGCCCACACCCCACGGGACCTCACCCCACGAGTCAGATGTATGTCACCTAATATCGTATTAGAACGCTAGTGGAGTCCACATATGAGTGAGAATTAAGTGTCCTAGTATACTGCATGGGTTTTGTATAGTGTGTGGATTCTATTCTGGTGTTAGAATTAATAATTACTGTGATGTCAAGGAATGGTAATTGCTTAATTTATTGCAGTTTTCATAGTAAAATCTATCGAGGGGTGATACTATTAGAAAATTTCAGTGTATCAGCATTGATGCTGAAGGAATAAGTGAAAAGCATGAGTTAAGCACAATGTAACAAAAGTACGTCGTGAGTGGGCTCCCCACCGTAACTGTAATTTTCGGCATGGGGACAAATTTCAAATCTTTTTCTAAAAGTTTTGAGGTGGTCTGATGAATAATTTTACCAGAAATATTGTGTAACCACTTATTACGCAGAAAAGTCTGGAAACGGCCGGAGCCCTCAGTTTGGAGCAGATGGGGGGAGTAGCCGGTGAAATACCAGGGCTCAGTGCTTGCATATCGAACAAAATTTTAAGTTGTGCACTAGCCATTTTATCCATTTTCTTATGGAGCGTGGTCTGCAATTTATTTTAAATTATAGAACACAAAAAGCAGGACACATTCTCTGAGAAACCCGGAAGAGCAGCTACACAGTTAGAAAAATTGCTGCAGGAATGTTACTCCGTAACCTATTAAAACCTTTAAAGTGACCTTTAGGACTGCTTTCATTGTAAGAAATGAAACATCAGAGAACAGTTTAATGGCGTGGGAGATATAAAATTCCTGTGGGTGCTGGAAAGAAGAGGGCACAATGGCGTAAAAAATGTAGGCCTTTAAAAATTTTATCTCTTCACGAAGACAACCAATCATACGGCATTCTTTTGTGTACTGCTTAAACAAATTAAAATTTTGAAAGCAAACTAACGGTCGCAAACACATAAACACCGGTTTATATTAAACTTCATACTGGCTCAGAATGACAACTATAGAGAGAGAAGCACTTCAGAGGTATAATTTAGTGAAAGCCTGATACGTGCACACACAAAAAAAAGAAACGACGTTTCGAAGACAACATTCTTTGGCATCAGGTTCGAAATTTTATAAACTGAAAAAAAATAGAAGAGCAAGAATTAACTTGGAGTTACTGGTCATGATCACCTCTCAACCACCTGTACATAATCACTTGATGAATACTTTCCCATCAGAAACAAACTTCAGCTTAATATATTCGCACGTAAGTTTCCGACATAACTATCCATTGAAAATTGTGTACCATACCTGACGTTCATGTGACTTTTAAAGTTTGCATAGACCAATCTTTCTTGCTTGGTTCGCCAAGTGGAAGGACGGGGTTTCTACACCACCTCGTTTGTTTGCCATTTTTGAAAGGAAGCAATAGGGGGAAAATATGATTTGGCTACCCTCGGACCCATAAGATGGCCGCCATTAAGTAATCCGTGTTTTTTGGGTCAAAGGAGTGATGGGACGAAAAAAACGCAAAAGGTCGACTTTACTCGGAATTTTACCCTCTTTCATTTCGTTTTCTACGACTTTTGCTTTGGGATCGAGCGTTTAGGCCCCGCGTAGACTATGAGGTGGTGGGTACTTAAGAAAAAATGCAGTTGTGAAAACTTTTTTTAAACCGAAAGCAATTAGCCGGAGGGCCCAATCTCCGTTACATAACTGTACGTGGCTCTTCCTCCCTACGGGGGGTAAAAAAATTGTAGTAGGGTTAAAAAAGCTGGGTGTTCCTTCTTACAGTTCATAGTGCACGCGTAGGACCAACATTAACCATTTATGATTATAAACATTACTAATGCCAATTTTACGGATGCACTCATTCATACATACACTCACACATGCATAGACACTGGTTAAGGTTTTGGATGGAAAGGAAAGATAAGGGAGGGTGGGATGAGTTAGGTAAGGGTACGGTCACCCTTTCACCTTGGTTGGACCTGCCAGGGACTCGTGTCCCCAATGGCATAGCCGACCGCACTATGTAGATAAAGGGTTGATTTTAGGATTTTTCTTTCTTCTCTGCCGCACACTTCGCTTTCATTCTTTCAGCGTTTCTTTTCCTACTCGCCCGCTTTTCTTGCTCGGTCATTTGCGTTCGTTTTGATTTCTTTCTTTCAACGTCCGTCTTTCTGAACTCCTATTTTGTCTTCCGTCATGGTTGCCCGTCTTTGCTCTTCCTCTTCAACTCGACGCTTTTTCGCGCTGGGGTTAATGCCTCGTAGCGCTTCCGTTTAGTCTCTCGCCTTTCTTTCCTCGTCCTACCCGACTGAGTCATCCAGTCTTCGCTGGCGATCTTCCTTCAATGCGAGTCTGCAAATGGCTTTATCTTGCTCTTCCGCCTTCTTCGCTGCTGCAACTTCGGTTACGTTGGTTATGGTGCTTGTTTTTTCCTCTGCCTCCTCGTCGCTCACCACGTCCACGTCCTCGTTGAAATCACCTACGGTATCAAACTCAACCCACGCACCAGAATCGATGTGACTAGTGGCCAGAGCATACGGTGTCTTAGAGAATGTACCGTTTATCATCGTATGGGCTGAGGAGGGATTTCGAAACACGGGTCATGGACAACTCGTGTCTGGTGCTGGATATTTTTCACCAAGCTCGGTTTTGCACAGATGTCATCTGATCCAGCACGGATTTGTAATCGTCGAAGGTGAGATTTTTTTCGTGAATGCTCCCTGAATTCCTTTAGCCTTCTTGATGGTTTCCTTCTTCAACGCTCTAATAGAGTACATTTTCGACCTCAAGCCAGTGAACTGTAGGATGGGCTTGCCTCCCATCTCATCCTTAATTTTACCCAGGACTTGCTTGTTCACTTTGGAGAAAAACCGGTGGGCTTGAGGAAAATTACTAGTGTCAAAATGGTGATGATCCCGAAGCATGTCCTCGTAGATATCATGCGTTTCAGTTTGGTAAGAGAGGCTATCTGTATCCGTGAAGAGAAGTTTGGCACGATCCCCATACTTTGGTTAGATGTACTCGTAATGGAATTTATACATCGCGAACTTGCTCAGTTCCACAATAGCAAACCCAGAATAGGTAGGAAGATTGCACATCACCCGTCGTTGGAGTAGATTTATCTGCACAAGGTCGTCGTGCAGTATGTTGAAGGAATCGTCGTGGGGTAGGGAGGTGTATTTGATGGCCCGCTTGACGTCGTTACATACTTTATGGTAAGACGCTTCTGTTTATTCTCCATGGTCTTACTAAGACCGAATTATTCAAGAGCTTAAAAAAATCTTTATCGAAAGGGGTGGTTGTGTTCTGTCTTTTCTCGGTATTGAAAACGATATAGAACTTCATCCATGGTCTCTGGTTAAATGCAAGAATTCTCCTAATGCAACGAAGCACTAATCCTTGTTGACGGTAAAATTTCAGGAGGCAGTAGTGCACTACATATTTCTTCTTGTGCAGAAGGTTGGGGACTGGCTTGGTGGTTGGTTTAATTTTGTGGTTCAAATCTCCTACCAATTGTTTGGAATAGGGAGACAGGTGCTCCTCCCTAATCTCAAACTTCTCTGGAGCAAATGGATAATCGTTGTGGGCCCCGTGTAGTTCAGTGGGATACTCGAGATCCACTTCGAGAATGTACCCGTCATCCGAATCGTCTGGCACACCATTCATGTCGAAGGCTCTGATGTCTTCTTTCGTTAGGTATCGAAACTCATCGTAGGGAAGAGACTCGCACATTGTAAAACCGTATAGGTTATTCATGTCCTAGTCGCTGATGAACTGAGATGGTTGGCTAGCATCAAAATTGGGCAGGTACTTGTTAGCTTTGGCTTCCCTATGAAGGATACTCCTCCACGAATGCCAGAAGTGATGAGGTTGTGTTTCCCTGCGTGTGTAAACAGTTCCAACTTTGGGCTAGTCTTCTTGAGGAAGGCTGACCAGATAAACCCTGGAGCAGATATGTAGTAGCAGGAAAACGTCCGTCATCTGGTAAATCACGTGGTATAGCCCACACCTCTTCTCCCTCATTTTAAGCCAAAGATTTAGCGCACGAGCATAGACATCACCCATTGTCTCTTCCTCTTTTAGTTGCGAGTAAAAGGCTGATCTCGCTGAAAACGGTCATGCTTTTTACATAGTTGTATGGGAATCCACCCTGAGTCAGGAGATACAAAATCGACTCCCGGGTCTCAACATCACGGAACCAGGCAGATTCTCGCCCTGAGTCTATGGCAGCCTCAAGGATTGGGAACCTGCCACCGCCATTCTTATGATTCTTGATGAGAGTGTCCAGGGATGTTGCCATGAATCCAACGCTGTCTATGAAGCGGAGATCTACCCTCGTCGCTTTCTCCTGTTTAAAGAGATTGTCATGAATTAAAATCATCCCTCATTCGGCCCGATTTCCCTGGGAATGTATGAACAGCCTGCACTAGGAGATTCATGTCGTACCCCTCTAATCCATGAAATACGACGGGAGTTGTTCGTTGTTCCCTCGCACTCAAGTTGCTTTTGGAATGGGCTGGTCCTCTGTACTTCCCCGTGACGTGACAGTGGTCTCTAACCTTGCAATCTCCTTTCTTCGACGGGTTAGGAATGAAGACTTGCCCGCAGTATCGACATGCGTTTCCATGATCAAAGCTACTTTGTTCATAGGGAAATAGATCTAGTGGTTTCACAATTTTCAACAATGTGCAGTAATCTTCCGCTTCGTTAACCATGCATTTGAAAAATTCTACCGCATCTTCCCTGAGGTAGTATTGTTGGTTAACAATCTCCCCTTCTGGTCCCAATGCTGCAGGGCACAAGTTGCCTGATTTTAGATGAAAAGCTCGTGGAGGAATTTGGGTGGGTGGTATGAACGGGTTGATTTAGGGATTCTAAGTCAGCATAGATGACTCTAGTGAAGGGGTTTTTTCGGGTGTGGTATCGGAACTCTAGAAAGTTCTCCCCAGGCTTCTTGAAATCAAGACCTTGAGCTGGATTTGTCTTGAAGCACTCTTCGCGGTGTTTGAAGAGCATCCACTCCTTTCCAAACCCGGCAAAACAGTTTCTACAATAGAATCCAGCATTTGAGCCAGATCCGCAGTAATGCAAGAGAGTCTTGAAGTCAGAAATGGCGCAGTAGAGAGTGTTGCGTGGTGTTTCATCTTTGCTTGCATCTGCTTCTTCATTATCAGCCCTCGTTAACAAGAGAAGATTGATAGGTTGTCCGGAAAAGTTTTTGGAGACACGAATCGGATGTAAACCATTATCGCCCGTAAGCGCAATTACGCTAATGGAGAGGTCATTAGCTTTTTCAAAAGCGTCAATTTCATCGAGCTTCACCAGGTAGGTTAACATAGACGTATCGAGCATGTCTTCTAATTCCTCATAATCCTCTGGGTTGATGCTGGTTAATCACAGACCCGAGGCCAAAACCGAGTACAGAAAGCATTTTTCATTGTTAAAATTTTGAATGTTGATTACTGCTGCCTTCTTGGCACTCAGCTCCTTGGGAAGTGGGATATAGGATGAAGCTCGTAGGGCATTGTACCTTGCCACTCTGATGAGAAGGTTGTCTACGCGTGATATATCCCACCCGCTCCCTAGGTGTGCAAAGGCATTAATGGAGCTCTGAATTTTGTCCAGAGCTTCATCGAGTAGAGAGGAACGTCATTTGGGTTATAAATTTCCCCGTAACGAGACCAGAAACCGAATTGTTCTACCATGATGTCCCAGACGAACTCCACTCCTAAACCGATCTGGACCTTGCACGTTATTAACTGGTCCAAGCAAACGACAATCAGAGCTTGGATAGTGAGACGGAGAAACCAAAAATACGAGCGGGTCTGTGATTTCCTCTTCTGGGATCAGTGGCAACTCGTACTGCCAATGGTTCATGGCTTCCCTTCAGGAGAGATGGGGAAGGGTTTCACACCCAGCCGAATCACGGAACTGGTCTCTGCAGCAGCCGCATTCTTCACGTTGGGTTGGGTGACGAGAGTGAATTGGTTGCACAGCTGGTGTTGCGACGGTAACACCTCAGCACAGTAAACGCAAGTGAATACGGTCTTGGTAGACAAGTTTGTATCTAGAGATCAAAAAACGAACTGTCAAGATCTTTATATAAGAAAAATTTGTAAAATCAAATGAGACGTTAACTCTTTATAGATAAGACAAATTTGCAAGATCTTGAGATGTGAACTCTTTATATATAAGAAAAAAAATTGTGTACTCTGTTTACAACATTATCCCAACTCATCTAAATTATCCACCCAACTGTTAAATTTATCGTCGTATCCCCGCCACTTGACCAACTAACTGGTGTTTTATCGTTCTGATAACCTTCTCCACAAGAAACAAATCTGGCACGCTCGTCTTGTGCAACTCCCACTCGTAAAAACATCCCTTTACCCTTTTCCCGCCGTAATCTTTCAGGGTGAAGGCGAGTGGATTAGACTTTCTTACTTTATCAATAGTATAAATTTCATTGGTCCAGTTTTGAAGGTATCCCTTGTCGAACACCCCTTTTACGTGAGATACGTGGACTTTGTCTCCGGTTTTAAATTTATTACGTGGAAGGTTTTGGAAGTTTAACTTTGCTGTCGTTCACGTCTTTGGGCCTCGTCTTAATATTTCTATGTAGTTGTCTAACAGAGAATGACGTAAGTCTACCCATTTATAACTGCCTATACGTGTGAATTCCCGCTACATTAAAGTCTTCAGCGTACGATTGAAACGTTCCACTACGATCGCCTTGGTCTCGGATTAAGTGTGGTAGTGATTGATACTCAGTCTTTTCACGAGAGGGGAGAAGGTGGAGTTGAAAAATTCCTTCCCTTTGTCAGATTGTACGAGCCTGGACTTGGCCGAGATGAGCATTCTGTTAAAGGCGGTGGTGACGTCATAGGCTTACTTCGATTTGATTGGTCCCGCTCGGGCAAACTTGCTGTACACGTCGATCTGGGTGAGTAAGTACTTGTACCCTCTGTTGACTCGGGAGTACGGGATCATCTCGACCAAATCTATCTGCCACAGATCGTCTACGAAAGTGGCTTCAGTCTTACATCTAGGATAATGTCTACGAGCCGGTTTATGCAGTTCTTTACCTAAAGTATCCATTTACTACATTTTTTTTACCATTTATTATTACAAAAAAATTTTTATTCATTTATTTCATTCATTTTCCCATCCCCAACTTGACTTTAGCCTTCATGGCAGCGGCCACGGCAGCGGCAGCTGCTCTCTCGCTCTACCTTGCTCTGATAAGGGAGAAGACGATTTTTTTGGCCGCGGAAGCCAACTCCTTGTCGGCCCTGTGTCTATCATCACAATCGTCGCTTGCGACGTATGGTATGTCACGTGTTTTACAAGCTTTGTCGAGAGTATTGATGCCAACGTCTCCTCTCGCCAGTCTCTTCGCTCATTTTCGTGCCGGGGCCGCAAAACTTGTAGTCCAGGATGTGTAGTTCGACCGGTAGTTTATTTATCAAAGTGTTTAACAGGCCCTCGTAGATCGTTTGTGAGTACCGCGTAGCAGCTTCTGAAACTGCGCCTTTTTTTGAAATGCAGACCTCGCATTTTCCCTTCAGCAGAGAGCGCTTGTTCGATGTCATGATGGTAACCGGGTCTGCGGTACCGGTAACTCGCTTATACTTCAAACAATACATGATCGATTTATTTTGATCACTCACTTTTAATTATGTTTTATATTTAAAAGAAATTTGGTATTATAAGAATTTTTTGTATATAAAGTGTAACAGTCAATTACAATGAAACTAATCAACGTTTACTTATACGAAAAAACTTTTCTACATGAAGCATAACGGTCCTTTTCAAAATGAAACTAATCAACTACGATACCGTGGAAGTCCCTGGCGAGAAAAGCGAGAACCAGCTCAGGTACTGAAATAACTTAGGTGCATCATCTGCGGTCCGGCCAGCTGTAGCAAGACGAATCTGACCCTCAATCTCATCTGCAACGATGGTTGGCTTGAGTACGATAGGTTATACGTGTGTTCGAAGACCCTGTTTTAAAGCAAGTACGAACAGTTAAGGCAGGCCTTCGAAGAGACTTGCCCCGAAGTAGGCTCGTTCTGCTCAAGCTTGGAAGAGATATCGTTACCCGAACTACTATTGGTAGACAGCAACAACAAGAAGACCGTGTTTTTACTCGACGACTGCATGATAGAAAAACAGGACAAGATCGAGAATACTTCGTCTACGGAAGGCACGCCAATGTGGACGTGTTTTACCTGTGTCAGACGTACAGCAGGATTCCTAAGTGCATGATACGCGACAATGCTAACGTCCTGATGCTGTTCAGGCAAGATGTTACCAACCTCAAGCATAACTACAACACCCACGTCGAGTTTGACATGAGCTTCGAGGAGTTTAAGCAAACATGCGGGGAGTCTTGGAATTCCGACCCATACGGATTTCTGACCATCGACAAGATCAAACCCTTGAGAGAAGGAAGGTACAGACGCATGTTGGATTAGAGATGAAGATGTGGGCGTGGCTTGATGTAAACATGAGTTTGAGTTGGAACAACAAGAATTTGCATTGATGTTGACGTGAACGAGTGTTGATGTCAACGAGAACAAGAATCGTGTTACCACGAAAAAGAATACTTGTTACTAAGAACGTGAACTCGAGACGTTTATTTTCTAAATAAAAGGGTTGTAGTTTGATTTTGCTAAAATGAGTGTTGCCACTAAGAAACGACAACGAGTATGAGGCCTAAATAAAACGGTTTTTCTAAATAAAAGGGTTGTAGTTTGATTTTGCTAAAATGAGTGTTGCCACTAAGAAACGACAACCAGTATGAGGCCTTGAAACAACGTCTCAAACGTAATTTCAGGGACGCCAAGCTGGAAAAGGTTACTGAGGCCGAGCATCTCACCAAGATATTCAAACTGGTAACAGATCCCAACAGAGAGCAGGCGAAACTACGGACCAAGGAGAGCAAGGAGGCAGCTGCTCAATGTCAGCTCCAGATCAAAGAGTTGCTGGCAATCGAAGCAGGTCAGCAGAAACAACACGTACAGCGGGGGGGGGGGGGGGGGGGG
>JAHWFP010233628.1:0-12433 GCA_023313725.1 Lithobius niger | reverse complement strand
CGGAATATCCAGAGGGCTTTGGAAGCAGCAACTGGTCCCGGCTATAATAAGGAGGAAGACGGAGAAGATGAAGACTAGTAATGCGAGTTGGCTTTTAATACTGGCACGATGAGGAGACTATCTAGCTCTATGGGAACACTCACGTGTAGCCCCCTCATGCAAATCGAAGCCATGACTCCGAGCACTTGAATGAGATACTTGGAAGAAGAGACATCTTTACTCGACACCATGCAACTAAGACCGCTAGCCACCGAGTACCTGAGCATGTTCGCTACTAGGGACAGTCTAACTGACCCCACTTGCGGGATAAGGTACGAACCAGAAACTAAAAAGTACAAGATAGGTAACTGTGACGTGGATTTTGTAGATGACGACGTGGTGGTGGGAAGAAAAGAGTACAAGGGTACCGACGAATTGTTGCAGTTGATCATGCTCAAGAATCCACGAAAACAGACCGACCCATCACCCAAGCCTGTTGGATTATCACAACATACTTAGGAGAAGCAGCACCGTTTACAGAGACCACCATCCCGATGCTAAAAGACTGAAATCCAGCGCCGGTTACAAGTACGCCACTTTCATCAAACCGGTGTTTGGCAAGGTTCAACAACAACAACAACCACAACAGCCTACTCGATAAGGTGAAGGGTACCGATTTTACAAAGACCCGAACAATCTCTGCGAAAGACTGAAACTGATCCGAGCTTCGAGAGATGCTGGTTACACCTCGCTCGACGAAGAAATCTTGCACATTTACGCAGAGTTGAAAGCTAACGGTCTTTTATCGGATGACGAGCAAAGCAAGTTGATCGAGGAGGTTAAAAGATGTTAAAAGACAAAAAGAAACAAAATTTTTTAACTATAAAAGACTAAAGAGAAACTTTTTAAACTATTAAAACACTAAAGAAAAAAATTGTATTAATAAATGTTTAAGATCAATCGTGAACGATACACTTTCACTAAGTGCGACGTCGAGAGAATAACTATGTCTTCATCGTCCATACTCCTTTCCTCAAACACCACAGATTTCACCACAAAATGTTCGACGCCTCTACTGCTCTCGGATGATGAAGAGTGGGAGATCTCCCTAGTTAACTTGGAGATTTACAACTCCATTATGAACGTGGAAGTCGGCGTGTCTGACTCTTTCGACTACAGCGTTAATGGCAGCAGGGACCAGACAAGTATCCACATACCCGAGGGAAGTTACGAGCTGGACGAGATAGAGAAGCATATTTACGGGAAACTGAAGAGCAGCCGACATTGGGACCAGCAGAATGACGTCTCCTTCGTTCAAATCACGAGCAACTTGAACACTCTGAAATGCGAGATGTACGTCACCAACAGGGAGTACACAGTGGACGTTTCTCCCCTGACCAGCGTTGGAAAAATCTTCAGTTTCGAGGCAAAAATTTACGAGTCTAGAATGCACGTAGTGAAAAACC
This sequence comes from Lithobius niger, assembly GCA_023313725.1. Classification (NCBI taxonomy): domain Eukaryota; kingdom Metazoa; phylum Arthropoda; class Chilopoda; order Lithobiomorpha; family Lithobiidae; genus Lithobius; species Lithobius niger. Next base: position 10,988 of record JAHWFP010233628.1, on the reverse strand, counting down.
CAGCCACCTTCCTAAACGTCAACACGATTTTGGTGCACTGCGACCTGATAGGTAATTCTTACATGAACGGCTCGACCCAGCCGACTCTTTACTCCTTCTTTCTGAACAGCGCACTGGGATACAAGATCGTCCAATCTCCTCATAATTTGATCTATTTACCCGTAACGAGCAATGCCATTTGTTCGATTATAATGTGGTTAACCGACCAGGACGACCGTCCGCTGACTTTATCGGGGGGAAACGGTTACTATGAGACTGCACTTGAGGAGGAAGGATTAAAAATGAACGAATAAATAAAGAGATAGAGAAACGATGTACAATTTTTTTTCTATAATAAAAGAGAAACGATATACAGATTTTTTTCCTGTAATAAAAGATAAATGTTGGATTTTAAGCGTAACAACAACAACAATCCAGCCGCTTCCCCTTCTTCAACTCACGGCAACGACAGCAAGTTCCGAGCCATAAGACTCCAAATCCTTACCGCCCAAAACGCAGCATATCTAGAGAATCTCATTTCAACATGGAAACGACCAAAAGTTACCTAAATGTCCAGGAGCCCTTTAGCCTGGACGAAAGCGTAGTAGAATACGAATTCCACGACTACACCCCGATAGTGGGAACAAACTTGAACAATGTGAACGCGGAACTCAGGATAGTAGTCCAAAACCAGGACTTGTTCACGCATCCTCATCAGAGTTACCTGTAGGTGAAGGGCGCCTTGGTTAAGTCGGGGGACGGATCTGCGTACGCCGCCATGGACAAGATAGCCTTGGTAAACAGCGTGATAGCTTACCTCTTCTCGATTATCAGGTACCAGATCGGAGACAAGACCGTTGGCGACATCAATTAACCGGGATTTGCCATCACCGTGAAAGGAATAGTGGGCTACTGTCCTCAAGACCAGGCACACGTAGCAAATAGAGGATGGTTCCTAGACGGTGCCAGCACCAGTAAAGCTGACGACGGAACGAGCACCGTCTTCAAACACAAGACAGACATCCTTCTCAGCGCTCACAGTCTGAAAGGTTCTTTCACTTACGCCATACCCCTCTCGCATTTGATGGTTTCTTCGAAGATTACACAAAAGCAATTTACGGGGTTCAGCAAACCTTGACTTTAATGAGAGCTGCCGACACGAACGCCATCTTCAGGGACACGGGAGTTGCTCCTGGCAAGATCATTCTCGATCAAGTTAGCTGGCGTTTCGCTCACGTAACCCTTTTGGACGCCCAGAAAAATAGGTTGTACGGACTCGTGGATGCCGGGATAACAGTACCCATCGCTTTCAGGCACTGGTACTCGGATATACTCGTCCTACTCACTACAACTAGCTGTAGTTGGAGACTGATCACTACGAGTTCGATCGAGAGGTCGAGATACATAATAATTGGATTTCAGACTGGGAGAGACGGAGATCAAAAGAAAAATTGCACCGTCTTCGACCACTGCAGCCAGACTGCGGCTCACGTGACGCTGAACTCGGAGAGATATCCTTTCTTGATCTAAATATGGATTTTGGCAGCGGAAACGTTTCGAACGTATATCAAGACCTAGTCAACTTTACGAAGCAGTACTACGGAGAGACGCAAACGGGACCTGCCTTCGATGTTTCCACGTACGCCAAGAATTTCGCGTTGATCTGCATCGAATGCAGTAAGCAAAGAAAACGTCTCAAATCAAGCATGATTGACATGACTCTGGTATTTAAATTCGGGGCGCAAGTACCCGCCAACACACGATGCCACGCCTTAGTAATTAGCGAAAGACTGATGAGTTTGAAATCGGATAAAAGTAAGGTCGAAGTGATAGTGTGAAGAAACTTGAAGGAATTTTCATAAAAAAAAATTGTAATACATAAAAGGATCATTAACGTTTTTCTACTCTCACCAACAAACATGTGCGGAAAAGCCATCGTAGGTCTGACCGCAGCCCTAAAGACGAGAACGCTGAGCCAAATTAAAGCAGGTAAAACACCCAGCATTCGCCTAGCCAACTTGCAGCTCAAGACGGGGAAAGTGGCTTTTACCCGTCACCAAGTGGCAGCAGTCGAGAATTCGAAAGGCTAAAACGAGCGGCCGAGGATTTAATCTTAAATTTTCACCTATGCAACTCAAGAAAGGCGGATTTCTATCCCTACTCCTGCCTATCCTCGCTGCCCTCGGAGCAGTTGGAGGTGGATCGGCCGCAATTGCCAAGACTGTGATTGACTCCAAGGCTAATTCAAGACAACTCGAAGAAATAAAACGTCACAACGCTAAGATGGTAGCGCTCGCCGCCGCTTCTCAATCCTCCACCTTTTTTCGAAGGAAAAAAAACAAGTGTGGACGAAAATTCTACATGAAGCCGGGGTACCTATGAGCAGACCCTTAATGAATATAAATCTCGTCAAGTATGCCGAGAAACTAGGAATAAATACATTTCATGGGGTCTACAGCAAAGATGTACTGCCTACACGTCCCAAAGCAATAGAATGCGGAATAGTTAATTTACAAGATTCGAGAGAAGGTGAAGGAAGTTACTGGACCGCTTATTTGAATGAAAAAGGTTCGTGTGCATTTTATTTCGACAGCTTTGGGTTAAAACCGCCGATAGAAATCTACTTTTGCCTCCGTGACAAGAGAATTATATGGAATCCGAAAAGGATACAAGCAGCCAACGAAATTTTATGCGGACAATATTGCTTGGCAGTACTGTGTCATTTTAATAAAGGTTGTACCAAAACCTTGTAAAATAAAACAATAAGAAAAAGGGTTCATTTATTTATTTATTTATTTATTGTTGTCATACTCGTTTAACAAAACGTCACGTACAGATCTAGCTGGAAATATACGTCTTCAGCAGCAAAATCTTTGGTAGACAGTACCGCGATTTTGGAATTCTTTTCGACCTCGTATGGATTTTCAAATATCGTCGTCATCGAACGGTCGCCTTCCGTCTTTATAACTACAATGCCTTTAGCACCCATCCGACAGCTAAAGGAGAGGGAAATGCTTGGATTGCTGCAGTATAAAATGGCCTTCCTGACGAAAATCAAACTCGTGTTGACGGAGTGTAGGAGAGGGCCAGAATTGACGAACCAGTAAACTTTGTTTTCCAATGGGCTCTTCGCGTAAAAGGTTATAACGTGAAAGTAGTTTTCGTGCACGTATTTCGTAGTTGCCGCGTTGCTCGGTAAAGTAGGCTCGTCCAAATTTCTAATGTGCTTGTTTAAAGCATTGAAGAACATTTTTTTTCGTCTTGTAAGAGACAATTTCTGTCTACGTACACCTTCGTTGCTGCATCCGAGGCATGTCATGGAAAACCAATATCTTTAATCTGATGCTTGTTTCCGTAGAAACTTCCATCCGTCTGGTTCAGGTACAAAGTATTTTTCAATATTGGAAACTGCATTAACCAAGTCGTTACCGATTGAGTAAGAGCAGAGGGTAATTCAGCTTTAAGTTTGCGAACCTCCGTTTCCAGCACGCCAATTTGTGAAAGACTGACTGCATCCGAAGGCTCAATCGCAAGCCCTACTTTGGTTAAACGTTTATTTAGCAAGTCGTAATTATCTTTAGGCATCAAATTAAATCCAAATCCCTTTTCCGCTTTAATTGCGTCCGTCACCCGTTTGACTCTGGACCTCTTTAAAACTCGACCAAATTTGTCAACAGACATGATTTTTACTTTATAATATATAAAAATAAATAAATAAATAATTCAAATTCTAGGTTTGAGTTTGCGGTGTGCTAACCATGTTTGAGTTTGTGGGGCGCTAACCATTGGGAGAAAAAGATGGATATTTCAACTAGCCAGTGGGTCAATGTGCTAACCTACAGGCATGGATTATTTCTCTATTTTACTTTATTCAAGCACCTGATGCCGTTTTATAGCAGTCCACTTTAAGTCACTAACAGCAACAGGTTAATTTAAAAATTACACCATTTTACTTTTAAATTGTACAAATAACTCTCATCGCGAGCATAAACCACGTACCTCCGTCTTTAGCTGTCTGTGCAGGAAAAATCGCAACTTTTAATATGCCTGACCTGTTGGTGGAATATTCTAGAATGATATGACACGTCATTATTCCGTCGGCAGGCAGCCAGCACATGTAGTTCCCAGACATCAGAAAATCAATTATCTCTTTTGTGAGCATGCTAGCACGCACACGCAATCTATTAAAATACACACAAGTAAGCAATAAATACAACTACGTACAGTTCGTTAACGGGGATTAAGCCCCCAAAATTTTTCACAACTGCATTTTTTCCGAAGTACCCAACATGTAGTCTACGCGGGGCCTAAACGCTTGATCCCATGGCAAAAGTCGTAGAGAATGAAATGAAAGCGGGTAAAATTCCGAGTAAAGTCGACCTCTCACGTTTTTTTCGTCCCACCACTCCTTCAACCCTAAAAACACGGTTTACTTGATGGCGTCCATCTTGTGCGTCCGAGGGAAGCCAAATCGTATTTTCTCCCTACTGAAGCACTACAAGATTTTTACGTTTTACACTTGAATTTATATACAAACAAAAACGTCAAGTGTGCCATAAAAAAAGGATTATATGATTGAAGTTCCACTTTACTTGTTAAAATGTACACGGACAAAAATTGATGCTGTTTCATTGAAATAAGCAAATGTACAATTGAAAAAATTACATCTGTTTAAGTGCTGTTGTGCTTTACGTTTTACAAATATGATTTGTAACAAAGGTTTATGCATGTAGTCGATTGTGGCTGCCCACTTTGAAACAATTCAGCTGAGCTATGAAAGTTTGAATCTACGAAATAAACACGCCATTCTATCGTCTCTAGCTGCCAATTTCGAGGCGCCTAGAAATTAACAACGTTGCTTAGTTTGATTTAAAACTATACCCGTTTAGCTGAAATACGGATTCTTTCATTTGACCCTGCAACAATCAACCTTGTAGCAAAGACATAACACATGCACGAAGAATGAAGCGTTTGCTGAGTGGCAAAGTTCCCTAATTATAACAATGCTTAAAACAATGTAAAACAATGTAACTCTTAAATGGATCAACCAATTGAAAAAGTGGTCTCTGTGAGGATGAAGCCCAAGGAAATTTCTGGCTTTGATCATGTTTCAGATTTAGGTAATTGCAGTAGTTTTTTTCTGAAACCGTGTTACACAAGAACAAGAACAACAACAACAACAAGAAGTGAATACTTTTTCAATTTACCTGTGGCTCCCTACGTTTATTCTTGCACGTTAGTTGATAAAAGTTGGCATAAATCTACCCTCCATACCAATCTACTATCCGGCCAAGTTTGGTCGAAATATTGAATAGAAATGTAGAAATTAATAATTTTAGATTAGCTGGAAAGACGACTTCCGTCATATATATGATGTCATATATATGATGAGTGTTTAGGATGGCTCGGCTCTACATTGCTAAGTAATTTTATTTTATTTTTTAAAAACTTGATGATGAAGAATGTTTTCTTTGTGACGTCATTTCTTTTTTGTGTGTACACAATTCAGCTTTTTACTACATTATACTAGCCAAGCTAAACATAAAAGACTAAACCGTTGTTTATTACAAACATTACTATTGTTTGTTAGTGTAGGAAAAGTGTTGGCCTGGTATTCATAGACAACGTAAATAATATGAAGAAGACTGCCAATGCGGCTATGTTGAAAGCTACATAGCAGCAGTGTGGGTATTTCGGTACCAGCCAATCTACAACAATAAGCCCAATGTTCAGATATGATAGGCCATATGTTGGAAACAGTATATTATTGTTGGCCAACGTTGAAACGGTATTGTACCACTGATAAGAGCAAACGTAAGGAATACGTACCAGACTGCCAGTAAAGATGATGCAACATCGCAGCAAGGTAGGCATCCGAGTACTAGTCAAGCTTAACATAAACAACATAACCCTTGTTGTTAAGTCGTAATTGTCCTATGTTGGAACATTATTATAGCTTGCCTGTGTACCTACAATATTGTCCCAGTGTTGATAGCCCATATAAAGAATACTTACCAGATAGCCATTACAACCAAGATGACAGTATGTAAACGATGCAACATTGCGAAGTCGATTTCTACCTAAGCTAAACATACACACTTTAACCATTGCTCAGCCACAACTGGCCCATAACGAAGGGTTCATAACCAACAGGAATAATAACATGAAGAAGAAAACCAATGCATACAATATGTGAACTCCGTTCAGCAAAATGGGTAATTGGCTATTGGCCAAGTTGAAATTAAAAAATAACCCCGACGTCAGCTATGATCGGCCCCGAGTTGGAAACATTAAAATAGTTCACCACTGCAAGAACATTATTGACCCGATATTCATAGCCAACGTAAAGGACATGAAAAGACAATGAACTTAGCCATGATGACAGCCATGTTGTATCAGTGTCGGCAGTCCATTACTAGCCAAGCTAAATATAAACAGTTCATTGTCAAGATATTATTAGCAGAATGTTTGAAGCAAAACGCATTAACGTATTAAATACAGATGTAAGCCTTAAAAAAACTTAAAGCCCTAAAGTAACAGATAATAGAAAATAACATGTAAGCCATCAGCGTCGCACTAATACGTGTAAACGAATCTCCAGTATCCCAAAAAACAAGCTGGAGCTTCCTTTACATGTATTAACCTCTTGACGACCTCAGCCTTACTCCTTGCAGCTACCAGCATGTCTTTTGCTTCCCTGCATTGCACTAGATTACTTCCCTGCTATTGCATTTTTAGCTTTTATGATTTTGCGAATTAGTTTCAAATTAATGAAAAATATATTTTCATTAACATATTATCAAATAATTGTCATTATAAGCAAACAGTGAGCATCCTTACAACAATGTGCTTGTATTATAAAGGCCCAGGAATATCCTTACAGTACTAATAATTATTGGACTCTTTGAAAATAATGGTATTATAGTAGGAATTACTATTATAAATAAGTTAAACTAGTCCAATAATAACAAATACACGCAGTACAAATAAATAATAAATGATAAATTTTCTTTATTATATATTATTCACTGCAGCCTTTTAATTGCGTTCTGAAAACGATTTTCTATCGACAGGTTAAAAAGGTGCAAACTAGACCATGCAAATAAACCATTTTGGTGCCCATTCCGTAAATTTGGGTCAAAATGGAAATTTCTAATTTTTCATATGCAAGTGAAATATTTTTTTACCAAATAAATTCGCAAATTGAACAGTTTTACAGAAGTTTGGTTAATTGAAAATAAATTCGTCCCAGTCCTCAGTTTTTTTTACCGCAACTTGAGCGTTCAACAAGTTTTTTTTCCCATAACAAATAATATTTTGCTACTTAATTTGCTGGGCGGAAGGGGGTGGGATGCACGTAGATACGTAGATATAAAAAGTGGGCATCGCACAGATGATTTTAAAAAAACATACTGTCATAAGGGTTTTTTATGCATCGCAAACACATTATGAGCGTAGGCATGAGTCCATGAAAAGTTCCGTAGGAACGATGAGTATCACACTTCTATTAGGGTGGTGTCCTAGCGTTTGACCGATGACAGAGACTCGCCACGACCACCATTGGAACTAATCAATGAAAACCTTCAATTTCAAAAACTAGATAGCGCCAGTAATTTGTGCTTTTTAAAACTTTAGTATCATTTACAGCTTGTTTGTGGGCTCTCAATGTTATTCATAAATTCTTATTTAAAGTATTCTTTGGAATTCTCAGACGAATAAAATTTATTAAGCTATATTCTAAACTATTTTCGGTATTATTTTTAAACCAATCACGAAGCAGTTTGGTTAAAACGAACGCCATGACATGTGTTATGTAATGTGGCACTCGTGCTTCAACCAAAAAAGTGAAATCTTCCAAGTCAACTGCCAGAAAGGGACAGACGAGGAAATTCAACTTTATAAACAACAAGAAAGTAGTTTGATAATATGGCAAAAAATGTTTGCTCACTTAGTGCAATTATTTTGTTGGTGGTCCGTGTTCATACTGGAGATAATCCCCTAAACAGTAAAATGTGTGGTAAGGCATATCTACGATTATCTGTTGCACATTTTAAATCGAAAGACAGGAAGCTGATTATATCTAAAGTGTGACACGTCGTATTATGATTTCTGAGATTTTCTGCTGCATTTTCTACATTCTACGACAAAACAGTGAGAAAGTGTTTAAATGTGGAAACCGTAGTAAAGCCTTTTAACTGAAGCTCGTGTTTAGTTGCGTTTGGGGGCGAGAAGTGTCTTAATGTTTTTGTGACGAGAAGCCTATTAAAAACATAGTATGGGGTACTGCAATTTCTGGTGAATGAGGCTTGTTGCAACGTAAATGAATTTTTTCTACCGATCGTTCCTTAAATCAAGTTTGTAGAACGCAATTATCTTATTTAACGTGAATATCAGATGATGTATACTCGTATACAAAACGGTGTGAAAACCTGGAAATGCAACCGTAGTGGTGCCGCTTTTCATACATAATTAAAAGAAATAGACAACTTTTATATGCCAGATATTTTTATTAGTATCCGTTTTCGAAGTAAGAAATATTACAATGCATAGTCAACGTTTTTTAATGAGACACTTAAGTGAAAATAATAAAAAAGCTACAATTTCGTTGTAAAAGTGTGTAGCAATGTAGTCGAATGGATAATGGTGTAAACCCCTTGAAGTTTGAATTGTATGCTGCAGCATTTTTATTATCTACGGTCGAATTCTACTCTAGCTGATTTTGTAAGGTGTGTGCTACTTCAAATACTAAGCTTCAGCAGGTCCCCTTTTCGGCAAAACAATGAATGACATTACAAAAAATTTATAAATTTATAAAAAAAAATCCTGTAACTTTAAATTCTTATTCGTCGCTTATACATGACACTGTGCAAGAGTGCATTTTTTAGGGTACTGCTACTCCGAAGCAGAGGGGGGGGGGAAGGCTCCCGATTCAAAATCCTTTACACATTCATAGATCTTTCAATTTTGGCGTCACTGGTTATTAGTGCTAAAAATTGTTTAAAATATGAGTAATCGAAACATGTCAGCCTAAAAAGTGTTCGGTAATGAGAAAGCGCCTCCGTTACTCTGTCCAGTGGCACAGACAAGAAACCTTGTGGAGGGGGACGAATAAAGCCAGCTCGAGGTTTGGGGGAACGCTTCCCTAGATCATTCCGAGGAATTGAAGCAATTTATGGTACTTCACTGCCGAATCCTGCTTCTTTAGAGTACTTATTTTACGTATTCTGGCAGAATTTCTGTAGCGTTATGACACAAAGGCGGAAGAAGTATCGTTTATGTTACACGAATCCTATAAAATACTTAGTGCGTGACAGTGTATCTGCTTATAAATGAAGCTTGTTACAGTGTAGATGGATTCGTTCTGGCAATCAATCCTTAGAATTAAAATTGTAGTACCAATTTCGTGTTTAAGGAATGTGAGACAATACGTATTCCAGTTCACAATAGTGGGAAAACCTTAAAATGCAAATTTTCTGATGCCACATTCTAACATATTTCAAAGAAGTATCCTTTAAACGTTATTTTTTTTATAAACAACCAATTGTGAAACACATAATAATGATGTTGCATGGCATACGTTACTTTGATGAGACACTTAAGAGCGTGTTAACAAAGCTACACTTTCATTGAATTTTTTGAAGTATCGTAAATTGAATGCGTAATGAATGGTGTGAAGCCCTGGAAGTGTTAATTGTGTGATGCTGCAATTTTACTTCTACAGTAACTAATATCATTGGGTTATTTTGCCTGTCGAGCAATAATGTAAATAACGAGGGGGGGACGCGGGCAGGTCAAGCGCCCCTCCCCCTCAAAAAAGAAGCCAAGGCGTAATTTTTCTTTTCGATATTGACCTTTAAACGTTTTATTTTGTTTGATAGCCATAATATACAGTATGCAAATGACGAAAATAGTCATTCAATAAAAATGAAGCGGTTGTGCGTTTCCTAGCAAGGGAGCACAAAGGGGCCGTTAAATTTGCTCCTCCCCCAGAAAAAAAAATTATTTACGCCATTTCTCTCGAGGTCAGGTGCAGCAGGATATCGAGGGCCCTACTGTGTAGCCGACAGAAATCAGGGAATTCGCCGAATGCGATACGAGGGTCCTTCCCCCGCCCCACGCCCCCCGCCCCCCCCCACAAAGAAAGTACATTTATTTTGTTCAAAGTCTTGGACAAAAGAACGGTCCTGGGGATAACAAAACGGCCAAGGGGCAAAGTACAAAGTAGCAAGCAACCAACCCCCCTCCCATATATATATTTTTTTTGGGGGGGGGGAAGGGAGTTGCTTCCTACTTTTGTACTTTGCCCCTAGGCCGTTTTACCCCAGGAGGGCAGTTTTTTGTGCCTCCCCACTCTCTTGACTCCCCGATGGGGAAGCAAGGGCAGGAAACCAAGGGAATCTGGGTCCGTAGCCTCGACTTGAACGCTTTCGACACAAAAAGTAAGATACAACGTCGAATACTGTTTGAAAAGACCTCATAGTGTGAGTCCCGAACACATTGCGAGGTTACCCTGTCGCATTCGGCCAACTAAACGTAAGCGGCTATTTTTAAGAGCTTTGGGGATCGAGGTTACGGTACTTCTGGTACAACGGTACTTTGGCTACAGCACTTCGTTGCAAGTGAATACGGTACTGGTTGCCTCTACTTATAAAATTAAATATTTCGTTGATATGTATGTAACGCATGCAATGATAAACTATCAAATTATTACAGTTGTTCGCTGCATAAATAGATATCCACGATATTTATTTGTGTAGAATTACTTGACTTGCTATTCGCTTCCAATGGCATTCACGTCTATTTTTTGAATACACTGCGATTAGTCATGCGCAGAGTCGTCAAGAGCTTCTGAAGGAGAGACGGGAATAATGAACAAAGGACCATTGGTATCATAAATCCCAGTTTTCAAAGGATCTTCTTTTCCGAAATTAATAGCTTTAATCAACGTTTTCTAACCATTAGATGATTAATTTTTCATAACCACGGTTCACCGACATAAATAACGATAA
>JAHWFP010233627.1:98668-141607 GCA_023313725.1 Lithobius niger | reverse complement strand
TTATCGTGAAGTTGCTCATGTGGCATTAGCGTGAAGTTGCTCATATGACATTAGCGTGAAGTTGTTCGTATGACATTATCGTGAAGTTGCTCATATGACATTATCGTGAAGTTGCTCATGTGGCATTAGCGTGAAGTTGCTCATATGACATTGGCGTGAAGTTGTTCATATGACATTATCATGAAGTTGCTCATGGGGCATTAGCTTGAAGTTGCTCATTTGGCATTACCGTGAAGTTGCTCATATGGCATTAACGTGAAGTTGCTCATATGGCATTAGCGTGAAGTTGCTCATATGGCATTAATGTCAAGTTGCTCATATGGTATTATCGTGAAATTGCTCATATAACATTAAGGTGAAGTTGCGCATATGGTATTAGCATAAAGTTTCTAATATGACTTTAGCGTGAAGTTGCTCGTATAGTATTAGCATAAATTTGCTCATATGACATTAACATGAAGTTGCTCATATGGTATATGTGTGAAGTTGTTCATATGACATTAGCGTGATGTTTCTCATATGGTACTAACGTGAAGTTGCTCGTATGATATTAGCGCGAAGTTGCTCATATAGCATTAGCGTGAAATTGCTCATATCGCATTACCGTAAAGTTGCTCATATGACATTAGCGTGAAGTTACCCACCAGAAGTGACGTCATAGGAGGTAGCAAAAAGCACTTTCCCACCATCCTTCATATCGACGAAAACCAGAAGTAACACCCCCACTTTCCTTCACGTGACCGGAAGTGACGACGTTAGGCTCACTGTGAAGTCATATGTGAGGTAATGACATTACGGTAGCAAAAGGATGTAAAGGGATGCTAAATAGTACAACTGATCCTGCTGGGTGCTAAATAGTATACCTGATCCTAGGGGGTGCTACATCCGGTTGTGGAGGGTGCTAAATAGTACACCTGGACCTAGAGGGTGCTAAATAATGCACCTGGACCCAGAGGGTGCTAAATAATGCACCTGGACCTGGAGGGTGCTAAATAGTACACCTGGACCTGGAGGGTAGTCTGGTCAAGCCATTAATACGTGAATGGAGCCTAAAAATGTTCAAAATATACACTAAGGTTGTAAATCAGAAAAAAGAAATGTTCGCTGAAAATCGCGACGGACCACTTTTTTTTCTAAATAACGCAGCCATCCAATCAATTCAAAAACGCTGTGACAACCAATTTCTTATCCTTAAAAAAACGTGTGAAACATACATTAAGGTACTAATGTGTAAAAGAAAAGCTTCCACTCGCTGCAGCAAGCAGTTTAAAAAAATATCGCATAGGTCTAAGAAATGCGGTCTTGCAGCAGTGTTGACAAGATAACATTGCTTTTGACTAACACGTTAATCCAATGCACCCTGCAGCTGGCAAAACAGCAGGTTCTGATCAATTATTTTTTAAATAACTTTAGAAACATAAAATAGTCAAATAGTTGTACTTTACTTACCAAAACAGGTGAGAAACTTGCAAATAACCTTAAATGAATCATACGTTAGCTTTGCAGCAGTCGTGACTAATTTCGCACAGCTGTCACACGGTACACGCGTTGTACACGCGACAGCCTACTCTCATTCACTGAAGCAGGAAGAAAAAAATTATTGTCCTGCCAATTCCGTTTAACTCTCTTCCTGTAAAGAATATTCATTCGAAAGCTTACATGTAAAAGCTTTTTTAGCATACACCACGATCACCGGCAAAGCCACATCCACCGACGTCATGGGCCCCAAAGATTGACAATCCCCTACCATTTCACTTTAAAACCATCCAGTCAGCACATTGTTTCAAATAGAAGGTACGCGAATGGATTGTTGGGCTTGCTGACCTTGAATCCTTGTTTAATACCCTTATTGTTTTTGTATATCTTTCGAATGCTCGACTTGCGTAGATATGTACTTGACTTACTTTTTTGTTTGTATTTTAATCTGACATATTTTCATATTACTTTATGCAGAATCTGTTGCCATCTTTTGATATTTTAATTATTTTCCTCGTTGGTTCTGTGTTGCACACGAGTTTACTCTGCAACACAGATTTACACTCTCACAATTTCTTTGCCGTTGTAGCTATTGAAATGCTTTGGAGTGCAATAAACTTACTTACTAATTCCTACCTCCAGCAAAAATAAACTATTAATTTCTTCGTCCCTATTCAATATATTTCGATCAAACTTGGCCAAATAGTAGATAGGTATAGAAGGTATATTTATACCAACTTTTACGCAATTCCGTGAAAGAGTAAAAGTACGGATCCACACGTAAATTTGAAAACTGTTCACTTGTTGTTCTTGTTGTGCTTGTTCTTGTGCTTGTTCTTGAGTGACACGGCTTCAGAAAACACTACTGCATCTACCTAAAATCTGAAACATGATGTAAGCAAGAAATTTCCTTGGCCTTCATCTTCACAGAGACTACATTTTCTATTGGTCGAGCCATTCCGGGGTTACGGGAGTTAATTTCACTTTACGGGACCATAAAGGATCATTTTGATTGTTTTACATTGTTTTAACCATTGTAATTAGGGAACAAGGCCACTCAGCAAACTCCAAATCCATTTTTCGTGCACGTGTTTGTCTTTGCTAATACGGCGGCGGTGTGTATTGTTGCAAATATGGTGGCTGATAAGGTCAAAAAGCTGTTGTTAGCACTAAAACACAGAGAAAATTGGTGACTCAGGCATATTGACGCTGGTGTGGTGGAAGAAGATGTGTATGAACTCGTCAAGATGTTGGCTGCAGAGGAAGGAAGAAAGCCAACAACTGGGTGCTGCGAATTCCCCCTACAACGCGGGGCGCAAAAGCCTCCATTCTCATGCATCTGAGAGAGAGAGCAATAGGGAAGTTGTAGTGTATGCCAAAGTGGTGGACCTAATACCATGGGTTCAGTTAAACCTAACCTAGAGGAATCTACATCTATAGTGAAGACTAGAGAGTCCGGTGTTGGAACAAACAGGCAGCCAGGATAATGGGCCCTGGCTGCTACCTTTATAACTTTAGTAAAAACCATGATGCACTCTGGTTACCCAGAGTGCAACTACATTAATATGCACAGCTATAACAGTGATGCCCCTAGGGACCAATAGGTAGTACCAACCGACTGCCGGCTAAGGCCAGCAGAGATACCTGTGCCTGGGTGTATACCCAGACACCACAGAAGTGATCACTCCCTCTCAGGTCCTGGGCGACCTCAAACGCAAACCTATGCACAACTTCTGCGGAGCACAAAAATAAATCCAGGACAGACTCCTGAATTATCCCGTTATATCTCCTCACAAAAGTTGGAGTACCATCCTGAATTACATCTAATCCAAGCCTATCCAAAGAATTCGTAAACAGTGTGCCCCTTGCATCACAACTGCCCCTACCCCAAAGTTAGTGATGGGCTTTAAGGTTTCTCCCCAACAGCAGATGCCTTGGGAGTGATTCAATCCAAGAATACCATTTCTGCCAAATCCCCCTGGCTGTTGATCCAACGCCAAACTATTGCCAGCACCAACATCAGACACACTCTGTTTGTAAATACCAACGGAGTGTGTCTGATGTTGGTGCTGGCAATAGTTTGGCGTTGGATCAACAGCCAGGGGGATTTGGCAAAAATGGTATTCATGGATCGAATCACTCCCAAGGCATCTGATGTTGGGGAGAGACATTAAAGCCCATCACTGACTGTGGGGTAGCAGCCGTTGTGATGCAAGGGGCACACTGCGAATTCTTTGGATAGGCTTGGATTAGAGGTAATTCAGGATGGTACTCCAACTTTTGTGAAGAGGTATAATGGGATAATTCAGGAGTCTGTCCTGGATTTATATTTTGTTCTGCAGATGTTGTGCACAGGTTTGCGATTAAGGTCTCCCAGAACCTTAGAGGGAGTGATCACGTCCCTATTGCTCTCTCTCAGACGCATGTGAATGGAGGCTTTTGCGCCCTGTGTTGTAGAGGGAGTTTGCAGACCCAGTTGTTGGTTCAGGTCGGTTTGGCTCTTGGGTGACACGCTGGGTCTTGAAAAGGGACCTGAGGCTTGTCTCTAAACTCAGAGATTCGAATGGGCCTACCCCCCTGGTGGATGCCTCTCTTCTCTCGCGCAGTCTGCTACTGTAGGCGCACTTGGCAGCAGTTTCGTAGGATGCCAACTAGCTTGTGCTGGTATGAATTCATCGGCGTCTCTGCTGAGTTGAGATTAATTCTTCACAAAGAAAAGGAGGGCTATACGGAATGCCTGCGCACAAAGGTGTCTAGTGGCTTCCCTCTATCTAAGGTTTGGGCTCTTTTTAGGCCCAAAGATACTCTATCAGTGATCTCCTGGGTTTTAGATGAAACTGGTCAGGTTCTTCCTGGCGTGGCCATGGCGGAGGCTTTTAATCGAAACTTATCCCAGGTCTTTGTTGCTCCTAAGGGTCCGCCGTTACCGAGGTCGCTTGGTATAACTTGGTTGGCAACGAGGGACCCCTCACACTGTTGGAGATGAACTCGGTCTGGATAAATGCAGTGTTGAGAGAGTGCCTGGCATTGGCGGTGTCACCTACAGTCAGTTGCGTAGGGTCCCCCAGTCGGGTTGAATTGATCTTTTGGGCCTGTTCCAGTAAGTCTTGCACGGGGGCATATTGACCCCTCCTGGCTTTTAGCTGTCCTTTCACCCGTACTCGGCTGTGGGAAGCCTCGCACGAGTGTCACTAGTTATCGGCCGATTGCTCTTTTGTCCTGTGTCAGGAAACTTTTTGAGAGGATGTTGAACCTCCATCTCGTCAGGGCGCTTGAGGACTCTGCAATTTTGTTTGAAGCGAAGTTTGGATTTCGGAGGCGCAAGATCGCTGAGGATGCTGTGCTTTACCTAGAGTATGGTATCAGGGAACCTAGGGTCAGGGGAGAATTTGTGTTGGTAGTCTTTTTGGACAAAAAAACAGCATATGATATGGTCGACGTGGACTGGGTTGGTTATGCGATGCACGAGTTTGGGATTGACAGTAAATTGACCTCCGCTATACTCGCTCTCTTAGGTCGTTGCTATTTCGTGACTAGAGTAGGGGATTTCTGGTCGAGTGTAAGTTCCACTAGCTGGGGCCTCCCTCAAGGGAGTTGCCTGAGCCCTACTTTGTTTACAGTGGCAATTAACAGTGAGTTCCTTGGGTTCCTTGGGTTGAGTTCCATGGTAAATTTTGTAGCCTATGCGGATGATGCGGCGATTTGGGTTACCAGTAAGGATGTCCCTAACCTGTTTGGTTTGTTTGAATCCGTGATAGTGGAGGGGGCAGCTCTACTGGCCACTAGGGGTTTTACCATTGTCTGCACCAAAAAAGGAGCTTATGATCTTTTCCAGGGGTCCACACATTGCTGGTTCCCTGAAGGTCGGTAGTGTGGTGGTACTGGAGACTACGTCCATGGTACCTCGGATTACGGCTGGACCTCCATCTAACGTGGTTGGGGGATGCAACGGCAGTTCGGGAGACCAGTGCAAGTCGTGAGTGGTTCTTGAGATCCATTGCTGGTAACCGGCTTGTAGTGCGTAGAGCAGCAGTCTCTGTGCTGATTTCCATCTGCCTCTTTTGGCATGCTCTGAGCGGGTGATCGGGAGTGTTCAGATGGCTTTGAACAGAACCCTGCGTGTGGTCAATGGTTGTTTGCCTTCAACCCCAGTTGCTGCACTCCACATCGAGGCGGGTGAGCGCCCAGCGCATATTCGTGTGCGGGAGCTCCTGTTGGCAGTGTCTGTGAGGGCAGTTGCTCCAGGTGATGAGGATCATCTGGGGAAGATCTTTCGGGATTACACTTCGGTGGGGCCCCTGGCTCAGGAGCAGTTTGGGAACCAGGGTCTGGGAGAGTCACCGCTCCTGGAGTCCGGGCTTGCTGCGGTCCCAGTGCTTTACAAACGGTGGCCATACAACCCATGGCTGTGGTGTCAGACTGTGTGCAATTGTTGTTCAGTTGGGGATGGGTTAGTGGTTAGGCAGGGTGGCGATAACTACTGTGATGTTTCTTTTCTGAGGGAGGCCTGGAAGGGGGAGTGAATGTCTTCCTAGAGGACCTACGGCTAGCACACAGTTCTCTGTTCCTTTCCTGCCCTCTGTGTTTGTTGCCAAGTTAGCTGCCATTAGCATTGCCATTGACGTTGGCCTCGACCTAGAGCTACCAGTGTTCAGGGTACTGTCCGATTCGGCGTCTAGTGTAGGTTGTAATCAGCATGCCCTTTCTGACTAAGAGGAGTTTCACCCAATTATGGTGGAGATTGGGAGGAAACTCTTTGGTGCCTTGCAGTCTGGGGTTGTGGTGGAGGTCCGGTGGGTCCATGACGTGTCAGATTGTTTGGCTCGTAGCGGTTGTTTGTCTGGCGTAAACCCTATTTTGTTACCTGTTATCCCCCGTGATCTTCATCCTGTTGTGATTGCTTGGGCTTCTGAGGCGTGGCAATTGGAATGGGAGGGAGGTGGTATAGGAAGGGGACTGTTTAATTTGCATCCAAGGGTGTCTGATCCTGTGGACCTAGCTTATTTGTCTAGGCAGGATGCGAGTGTGCTGTCAACTGGACATGTGTTGCACAATTTCTATGAAAATAAATTGGGGTGGAGGGGTTCTTCTCGTTGCGCATGTAATTCTGGGGACAAAACGGTAGAGTACTTTGTGCTCCATTGTCCTCTCTGGGCTGCTTTTCGGCGGTTGCCACTAAGGCAGCCTGGTGTGGATTTGTCTGGTATCATTGGTGTTCATCCATTTAATGTTGGAGCCTCCCGCACCCTTAGAGCTACGTTGCGGTTCTGCTGCAGCAAAGGGAAACGTGTTTAGCCTGTCTATATCGGTTCTCTTGCTGTGTGTGGCGTGGTGTGGTCGTACAGTTTAAGGTTTAGGTTAAGGCTTTCGTTTTGAGTGTGTGACAATCTAGACTTAAATCCAAGTTAATTAAGGACCTGCCATGTTCACATAGTCAACTTATTTGTTAGAAAGTCATTGTTTAATTCCTTTAAAGCTTCAGGGTTGAGTTTATGACTTTCAATTCAAGATTCAACTCTTTGGTGTCTGTTGGAGTTCTTTGACTTTCTATTGTGGTTAATTGTTGATTGTGGGCAGTGGGTGCTATGGTCTGTTAGGTGTAAGGTTTTAGGTTTATGGTATAGGATTGAGTGCATGACACCCAGGTCTGCAGACTTCAAAAAAATTCAATTCAATTCAATAATACTTAACAGATGCAATTTTCTCAATTGTACATGTGATTATATCAATTAAAAATAATTAATGGTTATCCGTGTACATTTTAACAAGTAAAGTGAAACTTCAATCATATAACCCTCTTTTTAACCCTCAGTAGCGAGAACATGCCGAAGATAACATCCGCAGAAGAAGAATAAACAAGAACATGTCTATATTATTTATACATTTTGGGTTGGAGGGGTGGACCTCCGTGGTAAAGGAGCAAATGGGGGCCCCTTTTCTCCAAAATTGTTAGGACCTTTTAAATCTCCAGATTTCTATGCATGTGTTACCATTTCTGTGCGTTTCTTTGCAATACAGGAGGTCCCAACTACAGAATGGACCTCTTTTAGCGAGTAGGTTTGCTTCTGTATTAAATTGACTGGAGCCTTCGGCTTGCAGTCCTGTGTTCTGACACTAAAGATGTGAGCCATCGCCGGCGATAAAAATAAAACGGCACGTTTGTCATGGCTGGTTGGGCTGCCGCCGCTAATAATTCTGACTTTGTTTACAACAACAACAACAATTACAAAATGTTAATAATAAAGCATTTAACTGTAAGCCAAACAATCATCTGAGTGATAGTCTTTAACAATAATTAAAAAATTCAGCAGGTTGCAATGCTGCCGCCGGTCTAACACTAGTTTTGACAACGCTACCAACGAAAATATTGATGCGCACACCTCTATCGTGCACGGCGACAGCGATTTTAAAACCACATTATAATCCATCAGTAACGATCACAATATTGTACGTCAAAAAGTGTTAGCTCTTAGGCCTACTTTAGCCTTTAGGCCTAATTTGTAGCTTTTAGGCCTAATATTTAGTCGTCATTTTTATTGCGTAAGTAGCAGCTGCGTTTGAGATTAAACGTACTAATATGCACCACGGTTTCGAGTCCACACGTTGCCGTGGCAACGAGGAATATTTAGGTGCAGACATGTTGTTTCGTGCTGTGTTTAAATACGTCGTCCGATGTATTGTTCGTTTTACATGTGTAGCTTCGCCGTGATACGACGATTTTGGTTTCATATTCGGGAATCGCATCGCTAGTGTAAATACCAGTTTCGTTGCCATGCTGAAGGTAATCCCTATAAGCATTCGTTTTTTTCAAATGATGCTAAGGTGTATGGTACCGGAATCCTTTTGTTTTTTATGCTTCCGTTTCTTCCTGTAGTGGTTGAATGCAAGGGCCAATTGTTATTATTTCATTGAATTACGTTGAAAAAGGTTATCAGCTAGAAAGAAGAACCGAAAATTTAATTTTCCGTGTTTTTTTAAGTTCACTTGAGTACCACCAGCAAGGTGTATGCGTCGTCGGAATTCCTTAACTATTCACGATTCCAAATTTGCAATGGTGAGTGTTAGAAATACATTCGAAAATTTGTTATTTCTCCAGTAATAATTGTTCGATTTACGTCAAATTTTGGCTCAGCAATACTGTTTGGGATATCAAGCGATGTACCAAATTTCATTCCAATCCGATCTTTCGTTTGGGCACCACCCAGACTAAAAATGTGCAACCAACGGACCAACGGATCAACCAACCAACATTTTGCAATTTGGTGTCCGTTATAGGCACGCTTCGCTCGCTCCGCCAATTATTTTTTGTTGCCTGCAAAGTGGTATTAGTTTAAACCATGCAGGTGCTTGTTAACCACTGAAGTGTTGTTCTTACCACATGATCTTAGGCAGCCAATGAGGAGCCAGCAAATGTTATGTTGACCACTTATGAAGTTGAAAATCATTTCATTTTTGTTGGGCGAGCCTAATTTAGTAACACAAACTTCATCTCAAAAGAAACTAAATGGCGGCTGTTGGCACTAGGCTTGTGTACTATCCGTTGAGGGGAGATTTAGGAGTCCACAGAAATTAAGTTGCCAGTACTTGCCTCAAGCACCAAGTTTGCACATGCAAATTACCCTTTGATGTTTAGAAAATTTAAAAGACATCAATCCTTGCTTTCAAGTTTGTTAATGTTAGCATCTTAAGTTACTGTTAAGTTCTTTAAAAAAATTATAAAAAGACGTTTGACAGTATATGCTTACCGACAACACTTGTCTCACATTTAACCCAAATACAAGAAAGTTTCAAAACCCTTTCCACAATGTATCTAAAATTTCATAGAGCCAACACTAAAAAAAAAGGTTTCTGAGTAAAACTAATTAATGGAAAAGCTTGCATTACAATTCAATATCATTAAAAATAACAATGAGCTACCCACATAGTTTTACCATCCACCTACTCCCCCCACCTTTTCAGATTCGCGGGTATGACTTAATGAAATAAAACGAAACGGAGTATTACTGTCTATTAAGAGCATTTTTTCTTGTGTTTTGGTTGGGTG
The DNA here is from genome assembly GCA_023313725.1 of Lithobius niger. Lineage (NCBI taxonomy): Eukaryota > Metazoa > Arthropoda > Chilopoda > Lithobiomorpha > Lithobiidae > Lithobius > Lithobius niger. The sequence continues at coordinate 132,087 of JAHWFP010233627.1, read as the reverse complement.
GGGGGGTTGAGGGGATAGCTTAGCTTTTTTTCCCTTATAGAGATACCAAAAAATGATTTTAAAAAATAAGGAAACTTGAGGCTAACAACATAAGAATACTTCAACTTCCAAGTTTTATTTTAGTAAGTTGCTAAGCCACCCTTTTTTACAGCTGGGATGTTCGCAAAGTGCCCTCTCTGAGTAAAGAAATGCACTAGCTGGACGAGGGATATTCTCATGTTGCAATAATTGTTGGTCAAGCCCTAGGGAGGGGGAACAGGTGGGCGCTGGGTGGAAGGAACCTTGGTGATATTTCAAGGGTGTTCACTGGTTGGTTTGATGTGTACTGCTAAAAATGAGTTGAGCTACGAGCGTTTAGCTGGAATTGCATTAATTTGTTGGTCAAGGCTTAGGGAGGGGGATCAGGAGAACGTTAAGGGGGGAGCCTTGGGGGAACTTTTCAATGGAGGTTTGAAGGCTGGGTCGAAATGATTGATAAGAATGACTTGTGTGTGACAATTAAAGCTTTTAGCTCGTTCAGCAGGAATTTGTTGCTCAACAGGCTCACGGAGGCTGGGTGTGTAGGGGCACAAATGGGGAGGGGAAGGGTGTGCCTAGGGTGTATCTCAAGGCATTTCTATAGCTAGTTTGATTTGTTCTGCTAAGATTGACTTGTGTTTTAAATTTCATGCTTTTAGCTCGATGTACATGATTTTGCTGCTTAACAACAGTATTAGTGATAAAAAGTTCTTTAAAAAGGAGCTGATACTTCCCCTTGTAATTAAATGGCGGACTGAGATGGTATTAAAAATTATGCATGACAAGATAAGCAAGATTCAAGAACTTACTTAAAGTAAAGTATCAAATTTTAATTTAAGGAAAAAACCCTGGCTTCTACTCTACAATGGTTGATAAAAGGTAATCACAAATGTTATAAAAATTATTTAGGCGTTGTACTCGGAAAAATAGTGCTCAGTAGTAAAATTAATGCTTGGTTGTGGTTATGGACCGATGTTCGGCATCGCGTGACGCATTGGGGTACAATTTCTTAGCGGTTTAGTCCTTTAAAGGGGCATCACGTTACGGGACACAGAACTTAAGTAGGTTCACGTAACGGTTTAATTAGCAGTTGGTTTTGAAAGACTTTACGTGACGAAATACTACTAGGCCGACGTTTCAAAGTAATGGTGCCTTCACGTAACGGAATATAGAAAACACCTAATTATCTCGTACAAGATAAGCGCTGAATGTGTCAAACATTCTAATGTGATTTTCCGGGATACGAACTCAGAACCTCGAACACGTCGAAAATAGCACTCGGGTTCGTATGGAGAAGGGTTTTAGCGAGATCATGCCAAACTAAAATACTGAAACCAGAATTAATAAATACTGAAATATTATTACTGAAACCAGAATTATTAAAAAAAAAATGATTACTGGACTACAAATAATTTAATCCAGTCTATAGGGTTTCAAAATTTTACATTTTCCTAACAAAAATAACAACAACTATAACAATATTCTAGTCACATTAATATAACGGTCCAAAGGCTTCTAGTCCTTGTTAATACTTACATTTCAAGCCACAAAAAAATGAATATCGGTTCGTTGGTTCTATCTCTAGGAGGGAGCTTTCCACAACCATAACAACAACAATGTAGTCACGTTAAAATAGCATTTCAAAAGGCTCTAGGCCATGTCCATGCCTATGGTTTAAGCTATACAATTTGAAAGTCGGTTCATTGAGTCCCAACAAAAACAACAACATTTAATGGACATACTGTGGACGCCGAACGGTTCGTGCTGTCATTATAAGTTTTAATACAATAAAATAGTTACGACAAGAACCGAAATACCATTATTAGTCTATAGTAATTCTGGGCTAGAATATAGGATTCGAAAACTTATTTGGCGAAACGGGAATCGGCGAAATGGATGTATGCAGTTAAAAACGGTGGGGAGATTCGGGGAAGGAAAGTATGACTTGGGATTGATAAGCTGGCCAACGTATACTATAGCCTACAATGGATTAAGTGGAAGGTTTACAGAGAAGCCTTATTTCTATTGCAAATTCGGGCAGCGATAAAAAAGTGCCAAAATAAATTTGATTTACAGTTTAAAACAAAGCTCTTATCTTGTTTATTTTGCATTTATGAGTTGTTATTTGTCCGAACAAATTTCTAGAAGAAAACAATTACAAAAAGCTTTCTTGTTAAGTTTGGAATAATAATACCCAATTGAAAACAACAGCAGCCAAATAGAATTTTTAGAGATGTGTACACCTGACTTGTTACTTCATTCCTTATTATTTTTCTCAATTAGAAGTTTTGGGAGGGGTTGAACTCCATATTTGGTGGTGGCGGTGGGAGGGGTGGAGTTGATGTGCATTTTATTTTACAATTTGGGAGGTTTTCTCCGGCATTGTTTGATCCTGAAGCTTTTTCTTCCGCCTAACTTTTCAGAAGCGTAATTCAACAAAGTGAACGAAATAATAAAATATACTTTTAAAATTGAATTTCTGGCCTTTAATGCATTTTCACGGGCTTGGTTGATAAGTTTTTTTTAAGCAATTACGCGTGACAAAAATTGATAAGATAAAACCTATCCACCTGTTTGCGCGAAGCTGGAAGGCAATCAATTTAATTTTAAAAACATTATTTTAACAATTATTATTTTTTTATTTACTTTAATTGTGCTTCTGGAAAATTAGGAGGAAGATAAAGCTTCAGGATAAAACAATGCAAAAGAAAACTTCGCAAATTGTAAAATCAAATGCTTCTTATCTAACCTTCCTCTCCCTCCCTCCACCACTAAATAAGACATCGTTTCCCTCCAATAACCGGTGTCGTTTATCTTACGTCCGATGCTTTTGCTACCGGAAGTAGAAACGTAGATGGGTTAGAGTCCATTTTAGTATATTTTGGCCGTCGTCTCCCATTTCGACAAACAGAGAAATTAATGGTGGCTTTTGAACCTGCTACAACAGATTATTCCCACTTTCCATTAGTGATTTTGTACTTTGCTTGACGAAGGCATGGAAGAAGCTGGTTTTGAAATAACAAACCATGAAAAATAAACCATGTGGTTTGCGCAATGATCTTCAGTATCGGACTAATGAAAACGGTAACATTACTTGGCATTGCAGCAAAGTACCGTGTAGGCCATTACAGCAGTTAGTTTCCGACAGTTTTAACTGAGGACGCTTCAAGTATGTTTATCATTCCTGTTCGAAGCACTCCCCTACCTGTTTTCATTGTGCACACACGGAGTTTCATTCTTCGTGTATTCCAGGCAGTTAGTTTCCGACGGTTTTAACCGAGGATGCTTCAAGTATGTTTATCATTCCTGTTCGAAGCACTCCCCTACCAGTTTTCATTGTGCACACACGGAGTTTCATTCTTCTTGTATCCCGGCAGTGAATTTCCAGCAGTTCTAGTTGGGAAGGCTTTGGGGTATTAACCATTCACGCGCAAAGAGATGCCCTACACATTTTTGATTAGGTGTTGTGCAACTGCCAGAAATACGATAGTAGGTTGGGCATTCAAGTAGATTCTCCTATAGAAAATAAAATACTTCAGGAGGAGATTGGTCGCAAAGTTAACGACTAATTTCCACGTTTATGAAAGCTGAAGAGGAACGCTAGCTGGAAGCAACAGCAAAGGCTTTATTTCCGGTCACAAAAGACACGGTCGCAAGTTCGTTGAGTCCCATAAACTTCTAACTAAAAAAAATTAGGATGAATTAACAAAACGGGTGAAGCATTTTTCAAATTGTTTTTAGCTGCTTATGTTTTCAAATGTGTATTTGAAGTCCAACATTATAACTACGGTTTTTTTCCCCAATGTTGTCTCTTTGGAATGTGTTCGGGAAAATAATTAACCTTAGGAATGAAAAACAGCAATTAAGATTTTTGTTTTAAGCTATATAAACAAAATGATGTAAGAGTTTTTTTTCTTGTTGTTCGGAATCCCTGCAAAAATCATGGTTCTCTTCAAACCTTGGAAATAAGTAGGTTATCCGGCTTATCTAGCCCAATCCAACTTCCTTTTCACGAACCTTCACTCCACACTAGGCTATTCTTGAGGTGTAAAAGAATATAAATAAGTTTACGAAATAATAAACGAACAAAGCTTAGGGACTTCCATCCTTGAACACCTTAAAAAAATACGCAACAAAACACAACTTACCCGCTACCATTTTGTTACTAGTATTAATGGTCTTGATCTAGGTGAAGTTCAGCAGAAATTCGATGTGTGTCCAAGTTACGCTGAAATCAGATCGATATAAAGAAAAAAAACTATGTGTCTCAGAGTTAAACTAATGGCATCGATATGTTATCATAATGACTGGACTTTATCTAGATGTCAAAATAATATTTATTGCTCATACCACCATCGGCACCAAGCAACAGCTAAAAGAACATCAACAGCTTAATACATAATGGTAGACTGATGTAGGTCGCTGTATTAATGTAGGTCCCTTGGGACTTACGGATGGGATGTGAAGGGCGTTACAAAGCTAGTCGATTTTTACTTGCTAAGAATGACTCGTTTGTTAAATTTTACACTTATACCTCGATGTGCATGATTTTGTTGCTAAAGCTTTACAGGGAGAGCAAAGAGTCCCAACAACATCATCAACATCATCATCTAAAACAACAACAACAACAACAACAATAACAAAAACAACAACAACAACAACAAATGGTCAAGCTGTGGAGGCCAAACTGTTCGATTGTTGTCATTAAAATTCTGAATGCAGTGAAATACGTTCAGTAAAATGCAGTGTCACTGCCCCAAATACCGAATTTCGTTCGTCTATTTGAATTCTGGGGGAAGCTACAGGGTTTCGAGGTTGTCCGTTTCACCAACAATAAAAACAACAACAACAAGAATACTGAATTCACGTTAAAATTCCGTTCAAACTGTCCTCGTCCTTGTGAATACCTACATTTTATGCTACAAAAATTTTGAATGTCGGTTCATTGGTCCGTTCTTCATGTGAGAGAAAAATTTCCTCCAAAAAGAAGAAGACGAACAACAACAATATTGCAGACACATTAAAACAGAGTTCATGAGACCAGAGGCCTAGGCCATCACTTTGTTTTAAGCTATAAAACTTGAAAACTTATCAGTGCATTGGTTCGATCTCCAGGTAAGGGCATAAATTCTCAACAACAAAAAGAACAATAATAACAAAACAACAACCGCAACAATAACCAAGAAATGGCCATGCAGTGCACGCCAAATGGTTCAATGTTTTCATTAAAATATTGAATGCAGTGAAAGAGTTACGACTCGACTCCAAATAACCTATTTCGTTGGTCAATTTCAATTCTGAAGTAAACTCTAATGGTTCTAAGTTTAACGTTTAAAATGGAAATTCATGCTGAGGCTTATATGAAGATATACAGAAAACCTGCTACACCCGTTCGCTCATTCCTACAGTCCGAATATGCCAGAATTAAATTTTCAAAGTTTTCTCTAGGCTGACAAGCGGTTAGTAGGGGGTCTCACGATTACAATCCTCTTGCTAACGAAATTTGACGTCTAGACCTTATTGTCAAAGATTGTCCATGGTATTTCTAAGCTGCGATTTACACACAATTTATCTTAACATTTAACATTCCGTGAGTGTTTATTGTGAATTTGAGCTTACCGACTAAACTGTAAAACAATACAATTAACCGTATTGCCTGTAACAAGATGAACGCAAAATTCACCCAGCCCCCCCAAAAATTCGCGTCACTTCGTCTATTTAAAAAAAATTTCCATTGAAATTTGTTTAAAAATTTTTTTGTGTGTTTCCATGTTGTAAACTTAATACTTTTTTTTACCTTATTCTTATTAAACTTTAACTAGTTATTTTTAAATATTTTGTTTTCCTTAATTACATACCTTTTTATTTTCTCTAATTTTTAATAATTTTCCAAAAAATCGAAACGGTTTAATTTAATTTTTTTTGATAAATTTTAAACGATTACATTTTTATTTTTAATTGGTTGACAATTTAGATTTTTATTTGCTAAATTTAAATAATTGTTTTTGTTCGTTTCGTAATATCCACCTAATTTCTAGACGGCACCCAGTACAGATTGTAATGAAGACTATAATTCATTAACCATATTTATTCACTGCAGCTAACTTGTCTCTGTCCTAAATTTAAAGGAAATTTGAAGATAATCAAAATGGCTACCTATTTCAAGATGGCGCCTATTGTAGATTAATATTGACAGTGGTCCATTCCTCATTTTAATTAGTTGTAACTATTTCGCCTGTATCCTAATGCTAGCGGAAATCAGACCATAATATTAAGCATATTTTCAAAATGGCCACTTAATGTCAATACGGCACCCATCACAGATTAATAACGGCCATGGAACATACCCCGTTTTAACTTGACATTCATCGATATTCTAAACTTGAAGAAAATCGAAATTGTGACTATTATTTTCTGATTTTCTTGGCTACGGTACCAAATTTCACGATGGTGTTCATTACAGATTAATAATGACAATGCTACAATAAATTCCCATTTTAACTCATCGCATCTACTTTCTCTACGTTTTTTTTTATTTTAAGGAAAATTGACGCTAAGATCCAAGCATAATTTCAAGTTGGTTCCAACGCAGACTGCTAATGATTATTTTAATTTCATGCAATTACTTTGACTACGTTCTAAATTTGAAGCAAATCAGACAATAAAAAGCATATCTGAGAATGGCTGCCTAAATGTCAAGATGGCATCCATTACTTCCATTACATCCAATATTTAATATTTTCCATTTAATTCATTGCATTACGTCTACGTTCTAGATTTTTTTTAAATGATAATAATAGGGATACTTTTCAAAATGGCTACGTAATTTCACAATAGCTGTCTAATTACAAGATGCCAAATATAACGGATACGAACATTGAAATATGAACATACAAACATACGAAAGTATGAAATTAAAATATTAGAAAAATTACCATTCAAAGTGTTGCTGAGGTGGCACTTTATTACACATCTGCAGGCTAGTTGGTTGATACCATATCAACACAACAAAATATTCGCCAAGTTAATGGCACCGAATAATACTTTGTACGTTAAACGAAAACTTTAACATTGCAACCGTTCGGTGCTATTAACTTGGCGAATGTTTTGGTGTGTTGATATCACTCATTTGAAGGGCCGGAACATACGTAACTTGGCGATCCCTTTTACCAGTTTTGGTTTCTGATATGATAAACATAACTGAGAAATAATCAACTAACTTCAAGATGGTGCCAGCAAACATTACCACAACCAAAGTGCATGCATTAAATTAAATTCAAATTTCTACCATTTGAAAGAAATCCGATTTTTTTATTGTGGACATGTCAGGTTAGAATTCGAAACTACACTGGAATCAAACGTAGTATTCGAATCTACACCAGTCAATGGGAGAAATTCGAGATGCAATTCCTACATGAAACATTCGACACAGCTCTGCACAGAATGCTACGTTTAATATTCATACGAATTACCATTGAACATTTAGGATTTTTCAGGGCACAAAAGAGCAATGTTATGCAATGTTATGTACATTAGCTTTTTATTGCTTTATGAGCGTAAGGATAATTTTGTTACGGTTTGTTGAACTTATTTTTTTTTTTTACATCTGGAAAATAGTATTGTTTCAATTCGAACGTGATGGCATGATTTTTAATAAGTATTTCAGTTAGACTAACATAACCTAAAAAAGATAACGCCTGTGTAGGAAAGTACGCTTTGAGCCCATTCCCATTTTTTACTTGGCATAATTTGATCTGTAGGTAGGTCAGAGAAAAGTTACATCCCTGGAACAAGGCCAAGAAAAAATCAAGAACAAGAACGTGTCTTTAGTTCCTCTACCTCGGTCTCTGATTTGGCTGCACTTTATTTCAAAATTTTTGTACTCGAAAAAAGCCATTCACTACCATTGGCTAGGTTTCAAATACGGTTAAATATCTCTTTCACGTTTGCCGGAGTTATTAGCTGACAAAGATGTGATTTTATCACAGAATCCTTAGGTTGACCTTTACGAACACTGGCTATTACCACTGTTAGCTACAGTACAGTACGTCTCTTTTTTGTAAGGAGAGATTGAGTAATGCCGCTGGAAGATTCGTTGAGTTAAAAGAATAAGTAGGATTACGAAATAAAGCGCACACAAACCTCAGGGACTTGTATCTTTGAACACATTAAAAAGAATATGCAACCAAACAGAAATTACCAGGTACCATTTTTGTTCCATGTATTGTTGGTCTAAATGCAGGGTGAAGTTGCTTAGATATTGGATGTGTCTCAGTGTTAAATCATGATATCGAGACATATATTAGACTGACAAATGTATTTATGCCGGTTATAAGATTATTAAGTTACAAGGTAACAAGTTATAAGAGAAGTTTATCGGTGGTTGCTATTAGAAAGTGAAGATAATAAATATTGCTTTCCACAATCGGCTCAATGCAACCGTAACATGAACTCTATCGTGGAATTCTTTAATGTAGACACCTATGGATTGCCTTGCCTGATTGCATTGACTGAAACCTCGACTCTTTAGAGGCCAGCTGTTGTTGCTGCGACTTGGAGCAGGCTTGCAGTGTAATTTGAGATACGATAGATAAGAACACGGGATCACTCTTTCCATCCAGCTGCTGTCCAAACCAGGTGCAGCAGCATGGTGAGAAACGTTCCTGCTATAACATATGGGCTCCACAGCATCCACAGTCAAAGTTTTATAGCCATTGATAAAAAAATCCAAAATCGTCGCCCATAACGGCATCCAAGAACTGGTTTTTGCCTTGTAATACTGAATACAAAAAAAAAAAAAAAACAGGACGGAAAAGGAAACGAAAGCGGAAATCACAAAATGGAGTAGAAAGTTCAAGTCTACAGCCGTCTAAAGACTTGGGCGATCAACCACTGGTTATATACTCGCTGTGGTTTAAGACCAGCTGAACAACAAACCTTCCCCTCTCCTTCTTTTCCTCCTTGCCCTATTTTGTGCGGGTCTACACATCGTCACCTACGTTGTAGTGGTTAGATTATTCCAGCTACTAAGGCTAAACTTTGTTAACTTATAGGAAGAAAGCTAAAATATTTGTTTTCTTAGCTTAGGCTATAAAAACGGTACGTTATGTCAGACCACTCTTAGTTTATATAGTTTCGTTCGTGATCCCTGCGTCACATGTAGAATGTTCAAAATATACGTGTTTTAAACATGACTAGCCTTATCATTCGCTTCGCTCACTCCATTGGCGTCGATCCATGCTTCATGAAATTTCTTTGATTCCGAGAGCATCACAAAATCGATGTACTGATTATTTCGCCGCAAACTAATTGCAATTGTTGCTCACAGTTCGTTCGTCACATTCTTAAGCACGTCTGCTTTTCATCGACATTATTTAAAACAACCGATTTGTCTGTTTGCATGTTTATACGTCTTCTCTTCCAGAAGTAAACCCTTATGAAGGTGATATATTCAGAGAGAGCAAAGGGAGACACACATTGAAAAGGTTTAGTTTACGTGGAAATCGCTCGCTTTGCTCGCTCAATCCATGCACCTCCGTGCTTCAGAAACACGAATGTTTGACACCCTTTTAAAACCAGTCCTATGGTTTTGATTTTACCATGCAATAAAAAAACAATTTTAATATCTGTATGTGGTGTGCTGCAAAATACATCGTCCTTTTGGTTATTTATTGCGTGCATCTTTTTCCAGATCATCTCAACACGTAACTAATATCTTCGAGAAAGTTTGTTTGTCAGGCACGTACACCATGGGAGTTAAAAAATACTTTGACATTATTTATTTCGGGTTTTTCGCGTATTTGAGGGTGATAATGTCAAGTTACTGAGATGAAAATAGGCCTGACCGAAGCACCATTTAATTATCTTTCGTTTGGTCCAACTCCCATCTTTGCAGGTGCATTGGTTCCAGAGGATTAGAGGTATAAACACGAACGCACGCACGCACGCCATAAGTCTTTAATGATGTAGATTGTAAATCAGTAGGTTTGCATAAACAAACCATGACGTCATGAATAAAAAATCATGAGGGTTTAGAAAAGCTTTGACGTCATTTCTTCAAGTTTTTTCGCATATTTGAAGGTCATAATATCAAGTTACAGCAATGAAAATAGACCTACCGGAAGGGCAATTCAATTATCTTTCATTTGGTCATATTCCTCTCTTTGTAGGTGCCTCGGTTCAAGACGAGTATAGGTACAAACACACTCGCGCACGCAAATCATTCAGTCTAATGATGTAGACTAGCGGAGTCGCTCGCTTCGCTCGCTCATTCCGCGTCGTCTCGCTACACTCGAGGAGCTTTCATGATGCAACTCTTGTGCTGCTGACAAACATCCCACGTCTAAAACGATCAAGCAAATGGTCAGATGGCGAAACACACATTGAAAAGGTTTAGTTTACGAGGAACCGCTCGCTTTGCTCGTTGAATCCACACGCCTCCGTGCTTCAAAAATACGAATGTTTGACATCCTTTTAAAACCAAATCTATTGTTTTGATTTTTCCATGCATCAATTCATCAATTCATTGGTTAATATAAAACCAATTTTAAGATGTATAATGTGTGTTTAAGATGTGTTGCAAAATACGTCGTCCGTTCATCCTTTTCCAGATCATCTCTCGTTGCTCGAGGAGGTTTTCATGAACGAACTAACCTCATGACGTCATGAACAAACATCATGCGGGTAAAAAAAACTTTGACATTAATTTTTCAGGTTCTTTCACATATCTGAGGGTGATAACATCAAGTTATAGCGATGAAAATAGGCATATTAAAAGCGATATTTAATTATCTTTCGTTTGGTCCTACTCCTATCTTTGTAGGTGCCTTGGTTCCAGAGGAGTAGATGTGCACGCACGCACGCACATCGTATGATTTTAATTACGTAGACTAGCGGAGTCGTTCGCTTCGCTCGCTCATTCCGCGTCGTCTCGCTGCGCTCGAGATGACTTATTGCTGCAACAGTTATGATACAGACAGACCTAACACATAAAAAACAATCAAGCAAATTATAAGAATGCAGTACACAATAGCGGTTATCTCGGGAGAAGGTCAATATTATTTTTTATCTAAGGAGTCAAGCAAAAAGATCAAGCAATTTATCAGAAAAGCCCAGTTTCTGATGACAAACGCTGATGTTCGTTTGCTTCGCTCACTCAATCAGCGCAAACATTTCGTCAGAAATGTGACTGAATCAATGTAACCACCAAGAACCACACATCACTTGGAATTTGTGTTAGTATAAACTTTATATCGGTTTTCTTGTTTTACTTATTTTAAGAATATTGTTCTTTACGTCCTGCTCAGTACAGATTTTCCCACGGGAGTCTTATCACTTCACTTTCTGATGATCCCTCACTTGGAGAAACATCGGCAGCACGTCAGATGTAATCTCCTACGAAGGTAAGAGATGAAAGATTGATAGAGCAAAGCGAGACACACATTGAAAAGGTTTACTTTACTTGGAAATCGCTCGCTTTGCTCTTTCAATCCACGCACCTTCGTGCTTCAGAAACACGAATGTTTGACACCGTTTTAAAACCAAATCTATTGTTTTGATTTTTCCATGCATCAAGTCAGTTAGTATAAAACCAATTTTAAGATGTATATGTGGTGTGTTGCAAAATACGTCCTCGGCGTGCACCCTTTCCCAGATGATCTCTCTTTGCTCGAGGAAGTTTTCATGAACAAACTATGACGTCATGAACGAACCTCATGACGTCATGAACAAACATCATGCGGGTAAAAAAAACTTTGACGTTAGTTTTTCAGGTTCTTTCGCTAATTTGAGGGTGATAATATGAAGCTACAGCGATGTAAATAGGCCTATTAAAAGCGAAATTTAATTATCTTTCGTTTGGTCCTACTCCCATCTTCGTAGGTGCTTTGGTTCCAGAGGAGTAGAGGTACAAACACGCACGCACGCACGCACATCGTATGATTTTTATTAATTTAACTAGTTGTGCCCGTGCGCATGCTGCGCCCCCCCCCCCCCCCCACGCCTCCCTCCAGGAGTTTGGTCTTTGGTTTTATATTTATCAACACGAAGACCGAACATGTGAATAGCTCCCACATATGCCCTCTTCTCCACAATTACTGTAACCCCCAATCCCCACACTCCTGCCCCCTCCCGGATTCGCATTCGTGTCCCCCCATATACGCTTGCCCGCCTCCCCCTCCCCGAAAATGACACCCCGTGACATTCTACCTTTGGTGCAGCCCCGGAAAAGTCGCTGGCGTTTGTTTGACTGAAGGCTAAAAAAAAAACCCTATCACTGAGAAATCTAGCATTCAGTGAGCATGTAATCTCATGTTTAAGTTAATCCTTTGAAAAAACAATTCACTTCGGTAGCACGCATAGCCCGCCACATACACTTGCCCTGGCACCCTCTCCCGGGGGGCCCCGCCGGCGCCACCAAAAAAAAAAAAACGGCGCCCCATGACATCTCCCCTTTGGTGCAGCCCCGGAAAAGTCGCATGCGTATGTTTGACTGAAGGCTAAAAAAAGCCCTGAAAAATCCAGCATTCAGTAAGCAAGTAACTCTATGTTTAAGTTAATCCTTTGAAACCATTCACCTCGGTACCGTGCATGGCGACATTGTTGCAAGCAACTATTGTTGCCGCCTACTTAAAAACAATTCAACTCCTTTCTGGAAGTGAACATTTAGGAAATAAATGCGCCTTTCCATCGTATCAGGCTGCCAAATTAAGAACCAATCGTCGTTTGATTTAAAGTCGTCTGGCTTAGTAGACACGGGTTGGTTTTTTTTTAGCTCAAACGCCGACAATGGCACAGTCCACGCGACTAAAACTTTGTTGGCCGCTTTGGTACCACAACAATACCAAAAAAAGAACCCAAAAACGGTGCGGCAGGTCTGGTAAGTGGCGCCATCGCTTCGAAGACTTTGGAAAAAGTGGTGTAACCGACCTGGTATTATGACCATACTTTTGCCGTTTTCATTGTTGTAAAGTCGGCTGCTAAATCCCGTATCAGCCCAGTTGCAACAATGCTGTCTATGTTGCTAACGCATTCTTCAAAAGTGGGCCGGATAAGTGGGCAGGATAAGTGGGCCGGCCCACTTATCCTGCCCACTTTTAAATTTTTAAACCCGGTTCAAACAAGTGTTTTAAAATAAACACTTTTTGGCACACCTAAAAAACGTTTTTAAATGCTTTACCTGAAACACATACAACAGCGTTTTACTAACAGGATTGACTAAAAAAAAAAGGAATACTTTTATTTTACAGCACGTGCTTATTTTAAATTAAAAGAGTCGGTCAGTCAACGAAATGTCCACTGAACTTGCTCTCCATCAGGACCAGAACGGCGGTTACGTTCATTTACCCACGCCCTATAAACATTTAACTCCCAAGATAGTGAACGTCTCAAATTAACGCATTGCCTTGAATTTTGAAGCTGAAGTTCATCAGAAGTCACTTGCATATAAATATGTTACTTACTTGAGGCTGGACTTCATTAGCCTATTCGTCACACAAGCTTACCCGGCTAAGCAATTCATCGTCCTCGTCAGAGATTCGAAACACCCAAATCTATTGGGCAAAACTTGGCTACATTGTGATAAACGCAGTTTGGAATTCACAACAATGAACAAGCAGACAACAATGAACATGCAGGCAGCGCCAACATGCATCTCTTGAGACGACACATTGTGATAAAACTGCCATGAAATGGAGAATTGGCGCTGATCTGAAAGTGCTTATGTTGGACGAAAAGTATGGTCATAAGAAACTTATAGCCGTACTTTTGCCACAATGGTCCGCTGATAAGTGTTTTTTGGCCCACTTTTTCTTTGACAGATTCCTCGGACTGAAAGAAACATCCTCGGCCTTCGGCCTCGGACGATCTTTCAGTCCTTGGAATCTGTCAAAGAAAAAGTGGGCCAAAAACCACTTATCAGCGGACCATTGTTGCAAAAGTATGGCTATAACTATTACGTCTAAGGCCGTCAATAGACGGCGACATGGCAGGTTTGGTAAGTGGCGCCATCTGTTCGAAGACGTTGGAAAAGTGTCCCAACCCGAATTTGAAGGCGAATCCCGTCAATAGATGGCACTACAGGGTGGGGTACTTGATTGTACGACGGAATGGCGTGGCCGGTGACTTGGCCGCCTGCTGCCTATTATATATGTAAATTTTAATGACCAAAATTAGCGAAAAAGGAGTATTTGCAACAATCACCCAACAATACCTCAACATTAAATGACTTCACGATTGCTGACAAATTTTTTTCGTGGAAGCCTCATCCACTATAGTGGCGTAGCAACGAGGACCGAGTCAATGTTCTCAGTTACAATAAGCACACACGTGCAGATTTACGCAATATTATTTGACTAGTCATGTCCGTGCGCATGCTGCGCACCCCCCCCCCCCCCGCCCACCCGAACATGCCTGCCCCCCTCTGTTCCCCCTGCCGCACCCCGTTGCACCCCCTCCCTGTATTCCCATAGAGTGGGTTTTGAATACCTCTCCGCCTCCCTCTGGCACCTCAGGTGTTTGGTCTCTTTGTTTTTAAATTTATCAAACCAAACACCGATGTGAATGGCTTCAACATATGCCCTCCCCCCACAATTACTTTAACCTATAATCTCCACCACACTCCTGCCCCCTCCCGCACACGTATACGTCCCCCCCCCCGAAAACGTCGCCCCGTGACATTCCCCCTTTGGTGCAGCCCCGGAAAAGTCGTATGCGTGTGTTTAACTGAAGGCTAAAAAAAAACCCTATCACTGAGAAATCCAGCATTCAGTAAGCAAGTTATCCCATGTTTAAGTTAATCCTTTGAAACAATTCACTTCGGTACCGCGCCTTGCTCTCCACACACACTTGCCCTGCTCCCCCTCCTAAAACGGCACCCTATGACATTTCCTTTTTGGTGCAGCCCCGGAAAAGCCACATGCCTATCACTGAGAAATCCAGCATTCAGTAAGCAAGTTATCCTATGTTTAAGTCAATTCTTTGAAACTATTTTACCTCGGTACCGCGCATTGCGAAATTGTTGCAAGCAAGGATTGTTGCCGCCCACTTAAATAGCCGCCCACTTAAGTAGTCTTAAGTAGTTTTTAAGTCGTCTTAGGTTTGTAGATGGAGTGCATGACACGAGGTCTGTAGGCTCTAGTAAATAAAATAAAATTCAAAAAACAATTGAACTCCTTTCTGGAAGTGAGCATTTAGGAAATAAATGCGCCTTTCCATCGTATCAGGCTGCCAATTTCGAGGCCAATTGGCACTACGGGGTGGGTTACTTGATTGTACGAAGGGTTGGTGAGGCCGGTGCACTCGGCCGCCTGCTCCGTGTTATACATGTAGATGTAGATTATAAGTCATTTAAGTCATTTACCGAGCCTACGCTGTCAAATGCAGGACAAAAAAATTATACGATAGAAAAAGATTAAATGTTAAATACAAAATAATGCAAAAAAAAACATATTGACAACAAAAAATGGTGTCAGAAAAAAGGATTATTACGTGTTTGGGAGGATGAGTCATTCGCTGCGATTGATGTGTCACTGGTATGAGAAGGGGTTTAGCCCTCATAAAAACGTTAGCGTTTAGTGTTTTCGTTTAGCTTTTACCCTGTGATATCCTGTGTAAGTTTCCAATTTTGGTAAAAAAAAAAACGACCAGCTCTGGGTATAATTTAATGCTTTGTGTAGGCCTAGCTTACATTCAAACCGCTTAAGCATTTTGCGAAGAAGGTTGTGGGGGAGATTCAGCTACCTTTACATGAAAAAGATTAAATGTCTGCTTACTGGGCTTGGGATGTTCATATTTTCCTCTGAAAGTGGAACGCTAGAATGAGAGCAAATATGAGAAAGCAAAGCAATCCGTATGTTGTTTAGGCGTATTCTTAAATTCTGTGGTAGGTCCCAAATTACCCAAATTAACGAAATGATTGATTTATTAAGGTAGCTCCCCACCAACAAAATACATAAAATACAAAAATAAATACAAACAATACATTATAAAATTAGCGAAAAAGGACTATTTCCAACAATCAGCAACAATGCAACAATGCCTCAAAATTACATGGCGTCATTATTGTTGACCAAACTTTTTTTGTTGAAACCTCGAACTTTTCGGTTGAGGTTGTATATATATTTGGGGCTCGGCCTACCGCCATATGCCCTCACTAACATTAAACATCAGTACGCATAAAGTTACACTGAACTAATCTACACTACACAATCCACCATATACCTTACATCATATGCGTAACTTTTCAGAATGAATCGTTTAGTCCGGGGCCTCGGCCCGAAGCCACGCGCCCAACAACAGAATAGTACAGTGCTACAGAACCAACCAAAACACAAACTACAGATTAGCAGAAAAAGCAGAAAAAGCACAATACCACTTGCCGGAAGGAATCCGGACGCCAGAGGAGGAGCAGAAGCCTGTCACGCACGCTGGCCCGACTTTAGAACATAAGCGGCAACAGCCCGTAGCATCACATGCACATTAGGTGACCTACCAAACGTAAGGAGACCTCTCATATGAGCGTCCACATGCAAGAGACCAAAGAAAGTGGAACGATGAGCTAGAAGAGGTACGCATGCAAAGTGTTCTGGGGTCTGACGAAGACCGCATGAACAACACCCATTCAACTCCGACCAGTCCAGCCGAAACCAGTTAGCAGCAAGAAGAGAGTGCCCTGTGTGCAGACGCGAAATAACCTTGCTCGAAGCAAAACACATGCTGTCTAGTAGTGACTGCAAAGAGCAGTGCGGTTGGTGCACGAAAAGCTTCCTCCCTGTTGTGGCAGCAGCCCACTCAGCATCCCACACTCGCAGGGACCAATGGCGTAGTGCAGAGGGCCTCGATGGGGGAGCGACACAGGCACAATAAAGTTCTCTGCCACACCCACCATGCCTCTGGCAACACCATCAGCATGGTCATTTCTCACAACCCCACTATGCCCCTTCACCCACTTGAAGTTGACAACCCCCACACGGGAAACAGCACGGGGTTTCAGGCAAATCTCAAGAAGAACCGGATCCCTTAAGTCTAGACTCAGGACAGCCCTCTTTACGGATGCTATGGCACCACGCGCGTCCATGCAAATGGTAAAGGAAGGAAGCCCGACGTCCAATGCGATGTCAAGAGCAACCGCAATTGCACAGAGCTCACACGTAGTACCCGAGTAAACTGCACGAAGACCACTACCAAGAGAAACTTTCAATGCGAGAATCACAACACCAATCCCACCCGAAAACTCAGGACTATCGTAAGAGGCATCACAGTACACGTCAAAATATGGCGTAAAGTCAGTAAACACAGAGGACAGGAGAGGAACCCACACCCACGGACAGAAGGGAGTGATACGGGAGACGCTTTGCGCGGACACAGTGCCAACCATGCGAAGAGCCTCAGCAGCACTTCCCAGAGGCCCCAGCATGTGGCCAACACACTCCAGGGGAGGGCAACGTAATCAAACAAGACTGTTCCTACACACTCCCCACTGCCCCTAATGGCGTTGCGCAGGGCAAACGAGCACAGCAGCTCTATCACCCTGACAAGAAAAGGTGGCTCGTATGCCTCAACCCACAGGGCCTGCACTGTAGTTGAAACCAGGCATCCCGCCAGAATTCGCAAGCAATCATTCACAGCGGTCTGCAAAGACAAAATATGCCTCTTCTCCCCGACAAGGAACGGCAAATGGAAATCCAAAACCGCCTAAATGAACGTCTTGTAAACAGCCCGAAGAGAACCACGGCGAACACCCACATCCTCGACGGCCTCTGCAGGATCGCAGTCCTAGCGCGAATCCTCTCTCGCAGAGATGCAACCAGAAGAGACAACTCTAGTCTCTCATCCAGCAGGACGCCAAGGTATCACGGAGGAGGACTGAGATACAAGAGTACCATCAACAGTGATGGACAGAGGAGCGGCACGCCGAACCCTCCACCTGCTGAAAACAACGAGCTCAGTCTGGGACTGCGCCAAAAGGAGACTCCGCGTCGAGAACATCACGGAAACGCGAGCAACCGCAGCCTCCACACTCTGACAGCAGACCGCTGGATCACTCCCAGCAAACCACAAGGCTACGTCGTCGGCGTAGCACACTATGTTATAAGAGGCACCGACTTCTTGTAAGACATCATTGATAGCAACTGTAAGAAGCAGCGAGCTGAGGCAACTCCCCTGAGGGAGGCCTCGATTCGAGCTAAGCGTATCGGACCTGAAACTGCCAACACGAGTCGAGAAAGACCGAGCACCCAGCAGTGCACAGATCACAGTCACAATGCCTGACCGCACACCCATCCTGCAGAGACTGTGACGAACCCACTCCACATTGACAGTGTCTAGGCCACCTATATGTCTAAGAAGACCACAACAACACAGAGACCATGCATCCACGCCTCGCAAATCCCAGACAAAAGAAACATTACCGCATCCTGCGCGCTGCGGTTAGACCTATACCCAACCTGAGTCTGCACCAAACAATTGTAGTACTCCAGATGATACTCAAGCGGCTTCACAAGCATCAGCTCGTATGCCTTGCAGAGATTTGACAAGAGGGAGATCGGTCTGTAGCTAGTGACCAGCGACCGGGGCAGCCGCGCCTTGTGAAGAGGCACCAAATAGTGAAAAGCCACGCATCCTGAATGGGAGCGCCTCTAAAAATAGATGTGAGGCAAAAAACACAATCCTGCAACGAGGAAGGACTCCAACAGCGCAATGCTTTGTATGAAACACCATAAAGACCAGGCGAGCTGCCGTCACGGCACTTTGCAAGAGCAGATGAAAACTCTACCTCACAGAGTGGGAGGTCAGACGGAGACCAGTCCACAACACTCGGAACCGAAAGGGGCAGAGAAGTACCGGAGGGAAGGGCGTAAACACTCGCGAAGCATTTACAAAAGGCTTCAGCCATCTCCTCTCCACGCAAGACTGCCTTGCACGACCCACTGTGACTATAAACCCAAGCCTGAGCAGGCCCCGAAAACCACCGGACACTACACGCCATGCATGCAAAAGGGAGGAAACAGAACACGTACGAACAGAAAGCCTGTCATGGTACTGGTCACGCTTCTTCCTGAGAATGTTTGCAGACTCCTTGACTACACCTTGGTTCATGAACCACGTTTCGTCACATGGATGACGCTTTCAGCAACGAAACGCAAGACTCGATCGCGAATGGCGCATGAACAGGCCGAAGATCACCATTCAGGCTGTGTCCAGGATGCATTTTGGTGCCTGACCAAATTCGCCCTATGGACCGGAAGAACGCCAATACCCCGAAGCCATGCGTCCATCACACCATTAGACGCCCTCAGTCTACCACGCTTTGACCTACGCCTGGGACCACACTCACGATAAGTTACAGGCAGCAGGACCACAGGAAAGTGGTCACTGCCACGCTGGTCGTCTGAAACTACACATCGGAAATTCTTCTCTAACCCTGACGAGCACAGGAAAAAGTCAAGGACAGACTCCTGAACGACATTCTGCTGCCAGGGAGCAAAGGTTGGCATACTATTGTGCATAATACAGAGATCACTCTGAGTACTTGCTCTGCTCAAGCGCCTGCCACTCATAACCATCCTCACCAAGCCCCAGTCATAGTGGTTGGCATTGAAATCCCCACACGCAATGACCGGGCACTGAAATTGACATAGCCACTGCTCCTATTTGGAGACAAGCCGAGGTTTCTTGGCATGCACCACAATATTAGTAATCCTGCGCGACAGCATAAATATCCTAATCGCGCACACTTCTAAACTTGTAAACACCACATGCACCGGACACCTTACATATGGTACTGCCCACTTAACAAAAAAAACGGTCCTATCTCCATCGGAGACAAAGTCACATTGCATAGCGGAAGCTCCCTCGAACACACGCCGATTGGACTCTTGCACACCCAACACATGCACCCGCTGCATCAACTCCTCAATTTCCTATTGTTTACTATCACACACAGTTTGTCCGAAAGTCAGGGAACCCTACGGTAGCGCACGCACATAACTTAACATACACTCTAACCAAATCCTGCTCCTTCCCCAACGCGCACCCCCCCCATCCTCAATGCCATCAGAAGAGATAATATCTGTAACAACATCAATTACATCTGCTAAATGCAAATCGTAACATCCTACAACCATAGACACCAAACAAGGCTGACTCGCAAAATCAACATCATCACTCCTAATTGAATGCGCAATAGCATTGCAGTCAGACGCCTGATCAGAAATGTCAACAACTTGAACAACATTACCACAGTAACTGTGATCAGACTCAACTTTTACTGCCGTCAATCGGTCAGAAACAACACCAACACCACTCCCACTTACCGCAACATGTTCTCACTAACACACTCATTCCCACACACCATAGATGGACACACTCTTCACCAGTGACCACTGATGACCACTTGTTTAAACCGTTTGACCTGTTACCTCTCTTATTTTTGCGTGCTGGAGGAGAGCTCTCTTCTCACTTCCTACTGCTGCTAGGGAAATATCTGGTCTTTCTCGTCCGCAAACAGCCGCTTGCGGAGACCTCGATTGCAGGGCCAATGGCTCCAGAGGAAGCCGTTCAACACTAGGGCTGAGAGACGACTGCACAGAACCCTTCATCAGCGAGCCATGGGATGAACGGGAGGAAAAACACTAGGAGAAGTACAGGATGGAACACTGCTCGGAACAAACTGCTTCTCCTTCTGGCATGTTGCTCCTTTTGCACGAGACGAGATCCCCACGCTCAGAACCATCCAGAGGGCGCACACACAAACGAGCAGCATCAGCAACTTCAGGCACAACTTCAGCACGCATTTCTCGAAGATGACAATATGGACGGCGTGGGTCGCAATAGGCTGCACAGGAAGCACAATACAGGCTTGTGCACACCTTTCTGTAATGGCCGGAAATTTCGCATCTTAAGCACGTGGGCACACGATCTGAAAATATCAAGCGTGGGTATACCTCTCACAGCACAAACATCAGGCACATCCTTGATCTTCTTGAACAGTTTAAGGCGAAACTACACAAGTCGTACTGTGGAGTCGCACACCTCCTCACCTCTCACTACCACATGCTCGAACGCATGCGTCTCTAATGACACAAATTCGTGAAAGGCCTCCGCCACATCAGCCGCAGTCACACTATGGAGTGAACAATGGAGTCTCGAGCTGACGGGCAGGCCGTAGACCTCGACAGGACAACCGTTGATCACTAAGCAAGAGTTATATAACTTCCTCTTAGCAGCTGGAGACACTAATGTTACGTCAAATGTGTTCCCAGTATGCAATGGGCCAGCAGCAACCACCTCACCCTTACCAACAATGCTCTCTACATGCAAATAAACTTGCACAATGGAGTTAAGGACGCGCCTTCTCCCAACACAACAAACCAAGGGACTTAGTCAGGTCTGCTGACCTGACCACCACAATACAACTGTCCACCACAATACAACTTTTTCAACCCTTGACTGCGTCACTATCACGAGACGGGAAACCACCGTCACTCTGGCTACTTCCTTTCACGACCGCAGACAACATTTTCTCTGCTCGAATGGCCTCTTGCCACTCAGCAACTTTGGGATTCTCCCCTAACTAATTCCACAGCTCCAAGACCGCCATCTTGATCGTGACACTTGCCAGGATAAGGACGTAAGCCATGCTGAACAACAGCCTCTCTTCACAAACCCCGCCTTCCTGCCACGACAACATCATCTCCAAAAATATCAACCTCCACAAAACCAACATTCATCTCCTCAGATATCACCACTTTCGCCTCACATAAATCACGGAAAGGCGCATCCACGTCGTCCGCCATTTTTCAACAATCGGGAACCACCATCAACAACGGGCTGGCGGCAACGGCCAACGATGAGCTTTGAGCAATTCAATAACTTGGTGTTCTCAACTTGTTAGCTTGTCATCTTGTTAACAATCAGTAAGCATGAGCTGAAGTGCGCAATATTATTATACAGTCTGTTTTTAAACCTTAAGTCATTCACCGAGTCTATAATGACAAATCCGGGTGAAAAGAATAATCGTTCAGCAATGACGCAAAGATTGGTAAAAAGAAAGTATGCCAATGCTAAATTACTTTATAAAACATAATGACATAAAAAATGGTGTGAATAATATTTCTGCATCTGCTTTCGTAACGTTTGAAACAGCAAGGTTCGACGAATGGTGTTTACGTTAAGCCATTACCTGCTCCGCCATTAACAACCATCCTGTACAATTGTGGTAGACAAGGAAGAGCACTTGGTTTGTTTTAGTGCTTAGTGTAGGCGTAACTTAATTCAAACCGTAGGAATTGGTTGGTAAACATTATCAACAGTGTTAAAAGAAAAAAACACTGAGTTAACAAGAAAAAACTAGTAAAGTGTGAGTATGTGAGGGGGAGATAAAGAGAGCGAAGTGTGGCGAATTCTTAGTAAATGTGGCGAATGTGAGAAATAAAGCAAACGAAAGAGTAGCCACAAGTTTTTTTATGGACGGAAATCTTACGAAAAACATGCACCATGCTGATCATTTACTTGAATTTGACTTATAATTTTTGGCGTGGAAGTTTGTGTGAGCACCATAAGAATGGTACCATGACCTCAAGTGATGCGAGACGACACTGAATGAGCGAGACTTAACATCCAGTACAGTTGTGGGGAACCACATGAAATGGTTGGTAAACTATACATCATAATTTTGTTAAGTACCCGGCGGAGCTGTGCGTTGATGGCTACCGTGTGGTTTTTTCCTGTAATTGTGGACTACAGCGTCGGAGCACTTGGTGTTTGTTTAATGACGATTTAGCCATTGGGAAGGTGAGTAGGGAAATCCAGAGAGCCTATTGCCAGGCAACAAATACTTCTTAGCATTGTTTTGATAAGCTTCTGGCGATGTTAAGTCAAGTGGACTTGATCCAGGATGCTAAACCAACAGCATCTTTTCCAGATGACCTTATGACCAGCGGTGAAACACGAAGCAAGAGTTACAATATGAACACTCCCACGTTTATGTATTGATAAGCCCGTGCCCAATTCAAAATAACTGAATTATTCATTTTTCATTTCTGTAAACATTTGAAACTTTACTTGGCAGCCAGCAATATTCGTGACAACTCGTCTATTACACAGCATTGGTGGGGGAGGGGGGGGGGACAATCAGTACTTAACAGTGAAGAATGTGCGACACAGTAATAATAGCTGCTAATAGGCTAGCACTGTACACACGCAATTTTACCTTACTTTATATTATTGATTGATTGTTTATTAAGAGCACTACCACCTAGTACATTACTTGCTATAACCTAACATATGCTATGAACTACTCCATAATCACTAACACTAAATCCCCGAGCAACACACAGTATACCAACCACATACACATCACCTAACATACCGAGTACCCAGTAAACAAGTGCCAAGAACCAACTGGATGACTGGGGCGAGAAAGAAATAGGAGAAACTGATGAGTAGGCGCAACGGAAAGTTATGAATACTTAGCGTGATACGTGAAACTAAGTAGCAATAACACAGTCGGTTTTCATTTAAAGCAGTGTATTCACAATACCATATTAACACTGGTACATGGGAGAATGGAACAATTTCGAGTTAAATATACGACCTGAAGGTTTGGAGGATTGACAAGAAGTGAAGCGCTGTTCAGCTGCTTTCGTTACCGTAATTCTATCTTCTTTACAAAACACTCGTCACAAAGCCAACAATACTATAACTACTTAAAACTATTGTCTTCATCCGTAACGTGAACTTAAAGCACAAACATCTATTGTTGTGACCAGATGAGTAGGATCCAAGACGGCAGATTCATCAGTTGAAGGAGCCGATGAGATGAAGATCATTGGCCCCAGATACCAACATGCCCCTACTTGAAGAGGACAGCTACGGAAATTATTTGTGATTAGCAACTGCAATAGACAAACAAAGAGTAGTATGAGTTTGAGTTGATAATGCTTTTGTACAAATATCAGCCCAATTTCACTCTGTAGGCACAAATTCAAGAGTTATCTCACCATCATTAATCTTTTGTCGCACAAAATGGTAAACAATTTCAATATGTTTCGTGCGAGATCTTTCTATTTGAGAATTTGTGTATTGGATTGCACTGAGTGAGTCAGTCTTAATTGTAGTGGGTGGAGTTGCTTCCCCATAAACACCAAGTTCTTTTAGCAGTGCACGAATCCAAAAGTTTCTCTTGCAGCTATGCACAAATCACGGTATTCAGATTCCATTGTAGATAAAGAGACAATTTTTTGTTTAGTGGCTCTCCATAGGATTGGGGTACCAGCGTAATACACGATAACGCCAGTGATTGTCTTGCGATCGTCAGCATTTGGTGCATGGCTGGCGTCGGTAAAAACTTCGAGTCTTGCTAGGTTGGCCGGAAAATTAACTTCCAGTTCATAGTTCCACGTAGATAATAATATGTACATTTACCACCAATGGGTGGAAGGGTACCGGAAGGGTTGTGAGCCACTGACACCGGATCCAAAATTAAAAACGCAATGGCCCACCAAATTTGGATTTAATGCCGTTTTAAAAATCGAGACAATGGCTCGTTCATCAGCATTTTATAGAACCCAGTCACTGTGCACATGTTGACCGTTTCGGCACTTAACGCGTTCCAGACCGGGACAATCCGAACTGCAAAGAAGTTTTTACGGCAGTCAAGGCGTGATCCTTGAACTGTCAACTTCCAATCATGACCACGAGTAAAATGGGAATTGGGAGAGAAATCGAAAAAGGGCAAATCGACAGCAATCAAACCCCGAACAATTTTGTAGGTCAGAACAAGATCAAATTTAAGCCTACGAAGTTCCAAAAGCTCGAGTCCAGTCTTCACCAGGCGTTCGTGTTGGTTAACCTCTCGCATGCCTGGCAAATATTTTGTAAAATGGCGTTGGACGGACTCCACCAAATCAATGTCGCCAAGCATGTATGGTGACCAGACCGGGGTTGCATACTCGAGGATTGGGCGAACAAAAATCTTGAATGCCCAAACCTTGGTTGCAACATTTCCCGAAGTGAAGCATCGATTCACGAGCGCAAGACGGCGAAAGGCCGCTGAACAAATTTTTCGGCAATTCAGTGATGATTTTAAGTTATCAGTGAACCATACCCCCAAATCACGCACTTCGTTCACCGAGTTCAATGTATGGTTCCCCATCTGATAATGGTGAAGATCATTTCCTGTCCCAACATGAAAAGAAAGGCATTTGCCAACTGATAATGGTAATTGCCAAGTTAGAGACCAGTCAAGAACATTTTTTATTTCCAACTCAAGGTTCCGCATGCTAGAAGGATTAATAATTGCGGTGCCGACCTTCAAATCGTCAGCAAACTTGTAACCGAAGGTGTCCTTATTTAAGAATTTTAAATCGTTCAAATAGATAACGCAAAATCCTTTTTGCAGCAACCCAATGCACTGAACTTGGATTAGCTGAGTGGGCAGCAACGGCATTTACTGCATAGCAAATATCGGGTCGTGTTGCTAAGGCCAGATACGACAGACAACCAACTGATTGCCGGAAAGGAACCATCTTCATTTCTTTCTGTTCTTCTACAGTTAAATTTAACGTCTTTGTTAAATGTTATTGTTAGAGGTGAGTATTTTAACTACGACTGTGTGGATCCTTTCAAAAACTTTAAACTTTGTAACTCTAAATAAGAGTTTAATAGGCATGACAGAAAACTACATAATAACAGTTATGTTTAAACTTTACATAATAAAGAAAGTTGGACAGTTAGCAGCTTAGGGCTGCTCACGTTGGAGGCTGGGTTGGAAGTAAGGCTTCCACAAAACGTTCGGACGTCGCCTTCCAACCGGTTTATTTACTTCCGGATTCCTGGCCTGGAACTTTCTCGGAGTTTCTTCTCCAGGAAACCGGTACTGCCCATGTGTGACATTTCACTTCTAGTTGACTCAGGAACTGGGGACTGATGTAAAAGGTCAATAGCTCCTGAAGTCACAAACATGGTTAATTTAAACAAATCATGGCGCTGTTCATTTCTGAACAAACTGACAATTTCCCCCTCTGACTGAAGGAGGTTTACCTGGAAACAAAAACATTTAATTTATTAGTCAACAAGTTTTGTCTTGGTCCAGGCTGCGATTTTGTTAATAAATCGGCAACATTTGATTTTGTGGTTTGTCTTCTATTCGTTCACGCACATGGTGATAAATAATGTCTATGTATTTTCTGCGTAATTTTTCCACATAGCTCACTGCGTGGGCACGAGCACTTTGTGAGTCTGTGCAAAGTGGTGTAGGCTTGACACCATCGGTAGGTATGATACCTGTTTCGGTTAATAGTTCTCTAGTCCAGAGGCACTCTTGTACGCCTTGGGAAATTGCCTTATACTCAGATTCCATGGTGCTCAGGGAAACTGTCCTTTGTAGGTTTGATCTCCAAAGGAAAGGTACATCGCCATAAGTTGCCACTACTCCTGTTGTGGACCTGCGAGTTTCCAAATCGCTTGCATGACTCGCATCAGTGTAGATTTGGAGTCCGGTGTGATCTGGTCGTAAGACTAAGCTCTGCTCCTTGGTTCCCTGCAAGTATCGAAGGATTCTCTTTCCATCTTACCAATCCTCCCTTGTAGGTGTGGATACACGTTGTGCTAAGCAGTTCACGGCGAAGGAAATATCAGGGCGTGTGCCATTTGAAATGTAAGAGGGTGCACCAACAAGTTCTCGTAGTGGAATCTTGTCTGGACATTCAGTTAATTCTCGAGTCTCTTGTCCTCTTGGTACTGAGGGAGTCGTCACTGGAGTGCAATCCTGCATCCCGAAACGTGACAGAACTTTCTTGATGTACTGCGTCTGGTTCATGGTGATAGCACCATCTTGAGTCTTTGAAAATTGGATTCCCAACATAAAATTTATTGGGCCAAGAGGGTGAATTTCAAAGCTTTTCTTCAAAACGCTTTTTTGCAAACTGTCGCATCGTTGGACTGGAAGTGATGGCGGCGACATCATCCACATATACAACTAACAGACATATTTCTTTGCCTTCTCTGAAGAAAAATACACAGGCGTCGGAGCGACACCTCTTCAAGCTATTCTTTTGCATTTCCTCGGCGAAACGTATGTACCACCTTCGTGCACTTTGTTTTAAGCCTTAGAGGATTCGGATTCTACGACATACTTGGTGCTCATGGCCTTGAACAACGAACCCTTCAGGTTGTTCCATGGAGATTTGCTCCCCGTCTTCTAGGAAACCGTTCAAGTAGGCAGTTTTTGTGTTGTACTGATCTATATAGTAACCTTTCTGGACGGCTACTGAAATTAAAAGTCTGACGGTGGAAAGTCCGGCGACAGGTGCGTAAATTTCTTGAAATTCAGCTCCATATTTTTGTGCAAATCCTTTTGCCACTAGGCGTGCTTTGTAGCGCTCTATTTTGCCTTTGGCATTCTTCTTTATTTTTAACACCCACTTGCTTCCTATAGTGTGGGCGCCCTTTGGTAGATCCACTAGCTCCCATGTTCCGTTTGCTATGAGAGATCCGTACTCGTCATTCATGGCTATTCTCTATTGGTTTGCTTCCAGACTGTTCATGGCTTCAGTTACAGTTCTCGGTTCTTGAGGAGTCGCATTCAATGAAAAAAACATAGTCATCTTCCGTTTTCTTGAAAACATTAGAGGCTTCGGCAAAAACGGCATTGTGAGCTGTGTCCCCCTCTGACGAAGTCTTCTGGTGGATTTCTGGGACTACTATCCCTTCTCTTAGGGCGCTACTTCTGGTTAGTCAAACTTCCGGGGTCTGAACTATTGACTGTGGCACTTGCGGTCGAGGCGAAACTGGGGTAGGTTGAAGTTGTAGTGGTTCGACCTTGTCTTCAACTTCCGTTTGATTGAATGACAAGTCAATAATTAGCGAGTCTAGGTCTTTACCATTTTAGACTTCATTGTTGTCGGCCAGTCTGGATGAGCCTAGTATGTCCTCTTGGAAGGTTACACTTCTGCTAACAATTATCTTCTTATTGTAAATGTTATATAGTCTGTACGCTCTTGATTGTTGATCATAGCCGATCGTTATGCATGGAATTCCTCTAGCATCTAGCTTTGAACGTTTCAATGGTGGTTTGAGCGCAAAACAAAGACAACGAATTGCTCTAAAATATTTTACCGTGGGTTTATATTTCGTGTTTTCCCACATTAGTCTTGGTTTCATAAATTTGTTTCTTACATTAGTACAGTGATTGTGAATGTAAACTGCAGTATTTACTAATTCACCCCCAAACTTTGTTAGTAATTTAACCTGGACTAATGTTGCTCGGACCAAACTCATTATCGTCAAATTCTGCCTCTCTGCAATTCCATTGGAGGAAGGGGAGTAAGGAGGGGGGAGGGGAGAACTGGTGTTTAATTCCATTTTGCAACATGAAATCTTCCATACATTTTGATTCATATTCCCTCCCGTGATCTGATTGAAAAACTTTTATTCTGCAACCCGTTGCGGCTTCAGCTTTGAGTTTATATTGCTTAAATTTTTCAAACAATTCATCCTTCGTTTCAGGAACGCTACCTGAACAAATCGACTTTTGCCATCAATGAATGTTGCAAAATAATAAGAGCCTGCCATTGTTGGGGTAGGATAGGGCCCAACAATATCAGAGTAAACAATACTTAAGCGCTCGGGTATGCGATCTGCATTGATAGTTTTAAAAGGCTTTGTTTTTATGTTTCCTTGGAGACAGTCACTACATGCATTTGGTCTTGGTCTTATTATTGATTTATGGCAAAAACCACGTAGTGCATTTGATTTGGCCATTTTCTTTAACGTTAAAGCTGAAACATGCATAAACTTCCTATGCCACACGTAAGTGCTTTTATTGAAGACACCTTGCTTTGACTTTATTTGCCTGGCTTGCTTGTCGGCATTTTGAGTGCAGGGAAATGCGGGCACTTGACCTACGTCAGAGTTAGGCTTTAAGTTAGTTTGATACGCTGGCTGGTTAACACTGGCTTGAGCAAAAGTTTTTCTACTTTTTTCACTTGACTCTAGTTGTATTTGCGACAAGTTTCCACTCTTTAAACTTGATACTAAACTGTATGACTGAGTTATTTTTGGGTCATTAAATATAAATAATCCGGCAATATAACTTGCTGATGCTATCAGACGGTTTGTCTTTTTCTGAATTATTTCACAGCGATCTTGATCAAAAACTATACGGAGGCCGGCTTTCATTGCTTGTCCTACAGAAAATACATTCACTTCGAAATCGGGTAAAAATAAAGTTCTTTGCATGGAAAGCACTACACCATTTGTGCCTATTTTTACAACACCTTCTATATTTGTCGAGACTGGGTCAGCCTTCGTTGTACATTTTACACTTTCAGTTTCAATGTTATGCATGCTTGCAAACCAATTTTTATTGCAGGCGATGTACCGTGCTGAACCGGAATCGACCACTAGTACATTTTTTTAAATTCTATCCGGTTTTTGCTGCGTATGCTCTTACGTTAACATAGTTTGCATACGTGAAACATGACACACTTTCCTTACTTGCAGAAATTTCTCTTTGAGAATTATTACGGTTACCACGACACTTGCTTCGTCCTCGGTCACATCCTCCTCTTTGGTCTTGGGGTGGGGCTGGAGAGCTGCAGGTATTGGACTTGTGATTTTTTCCGCCGCATCTATAGCACGTGATGTCGGATTGAATTTGCTGTCTTTGATTTGCATAGTAAGTCGTCTCTGAAACAGTTTTATTTATTGCAGACAATGCAATTTGTTTAGACTCATGCATTATTAATAAATGTTCTATGTCTTCACATTTAAGCTTTTCATCGTTCTTTAAAGGTGATAAGTAACTTATTATTAAGTTGTCATAGGAAACTGGTAAGCCTAGTATAATGTAGCATGCTTTCTCTTCATCGTCAATGGTTTTACCGGTTTGGGCTATGCTTTCAAATATAGTCCCTATTTTTCCCAAGTATTCACTTATTGACATATCATTAGTTTTACGCAAGTCGTGCAACTGTCTTCGTAGCGACAAATACCTCAAAATATTGGAGGGTTCGTATCTATCTTTTAGATGCTTCCATATTGAGGCTTGTACCCAGGGCATGCACTATTATGTGATGTGTAGTATAATGTAGTACTGGTTGGTCCATGACAGTAGTTAGGTGCATACAACATGATACTTATCATTCGATACAGTTTTTTTTTTTGTATTCGCTTCGTTCGATACCACTCGTTCTTTTTGTATTCATAACGACATGCCACGCATGAACCTACACCAACGTATCAATATTATTAAATGGTATTACCAAAACGATACGATATCAGACGTTTTGTTGATGTGGCCGGCTACATATCTTCAGCTACCTCCATGCCGGTCTACAGTGGCACATTTGGTGAAGAAATTTGAAACCACAGGTTCTGTGGAAAATCAACATAAGGGCCACTCTGGCCGTAAACGAACGGCACGAACGATTGAAAATGCGCACGAGATCCACCACGCTTTGCTTGATGAACCAAGACGTCCTAGCGTCAGTTGAAACGGCAAACGGGTGTGTCACTGCCTTCAGTTAATAGGCTGATTAAGGAAGTAGGCTTGAAAGTGTACCATCCATGGCGTATCCACGCCTTAGACGAAGATGATCCTGATCGACGCATTCAGTTCTGCGAGGAATTCCTAGATATCCTTGCAGATGATCCACAGAACGTGGAACGGATATTATACTCCGATGAAGCCAAGTTTCATCTGAAAGGCAAAGTCAATCGTCACAACTGCATATTTTACAGTGAAGACAATTCACGCCGTCACCTGGCATCAATGTTTGGGGAGGTATATGTGATGGGGTGGTGGGTCATTGGACCATTCTTCCTTGATGATGCAGTATATTGTCAGCTGCTAGAAGACAGGATTCTGCCAGCTGTACGGGAAAAGTGTCCTGCAGATATTATTTTCCAACAAGATGGTGCATCACAGCACTATACAACACAGGTGGGAGACCTTCTTGATGACCAATTTCCCAACAGCAGGATTGGTAGAAGAGCTGTGATGGAATGGCCTGCGCGTTCGTGCGATCTGACACCTATGGACTTTAGTGTGTGGGGAATACTACGGGATTTGGTGTATATTCAACCAGCCCAGGATATTGCAACACTGCAGATTCTCATTACTGCTGCATTTGAGACATTTACTCCTGACTGATGTAGGAGAATATGCTTAGGTGTGGAAAGCAGATGTGGTGAGTGTATCGTTGCTGGAGGAGGACAGTTCGAGCACCTTCGTTCGTGATTCAATCTCCTGGAACATCTTTCTTTGTCTCTAAACCTTAATGATGGACTTAATTTACGTTATAATTGGTTTGAAACAAAATGTCAAACGTCAGCCTTCTAGAGGTTAGCCTATATGGCCCGGCGATGGGACGGAGGACCGTAGCAAAGTCCTCCCCCCCCCCCCCCCCCCCGTTCCACATGTGCTTTTTCTTTTGCTTTATTATTATTTGAAATCTAGGCATTCCTTACAAAACTGAATGTGTCGATCGGGATCATCTTCGTTTAAAGCGTGGATACGTTTCTTTTGCGAATTGTTATTTGAAATCCAAATACTGTAAATGCATCTATATGGTAGCACCCATTATCTAGACACACGCTAGTGTGTCGCGCCAAGTTAGGCAACAAACATCACAACAAACATCACATCAATTCAATTGTCGAGGTTGAAAACCATTGCAGCGCGACGCCATTGTGTCAGTGTCTTATATCTTGAAGTATAGTTGGGCACATTTCCGGTACTTGGGGAAAACTAATAATGCGGTACAAACGCTTAAACAGTGTTGAAATCGAGAGCAATGACCCACCTGACAAAAATTAACTCGTGTTTGAATGCTAGCTATGCTACTTTCTATGCAAAATCTGCCCCTCAATAACGTTGAAAATGTGTTGCTAACTAGTCCGCTCATCCCCATGTTAAATCCCATAGGGTGATTATTCATCGATTCCGAGATAACGAGAAGGCTTCCAGCTATGAAATTGGACGAATGGGTGCACTACAATACGAACTGCGTTCCTTCTATGGTTTGGAGCCTGGGGGTGTAACAGGGATGGCGTGGGAGGGCGCGTAAGTACGAAATATTGTTATAACCATTGTTAGTATTGTCGGCATCGTCTCTCATTGGACGGCCAAAGTTCCGACCATGAGAACGTGTATTCCGACGTACGTGCCTAGGGGCACACTAGTGTATCACGATAAATCTAAACAATGTTGCCAAAGAAATTGTATTCACGTCCAATTCACGAAAAATAAACTACCTCTAAACACAAACCAAAATAAACAAAGCCAAAAACTGGTGAAGAGGCCACCAAGTTGGGAGTGATTCAGTCCTAAAAAGGAGTGATATCAACACACCAAAACTAACGAAATAAAACAAATTACAACAAAGTTAAAACTAAACCAAAAACCTATAAAGAGGTGACCAATTGAGAATGGTTCGGCCTATAGGCAAAAGGTAGTAGCAAATTATTGAAAACCAATTTCTTGTTGACGTGGCACTTTATTACACATCTGCAGGTTGTGGAGTTGAGTCAATACACAATTTAAAAAAGGAGTGTTTCTTATCAAAAACCAAAACTGGTAAAAGGGGCCGACAAGTTCCGAATGGTTCGGCCCTTCAAAGGAGTGATATTAACACACCAAAACATTTGCCAACTTAATCACACCGAATAATACTTTGGACGTTAAATGAAAACTTGAACATTGTTACCGAAAGTAGCAATGTTCTAGTTTTCATTTAACCTTCGAATTATTAAGCGGTGCGATTAACTTGGCGAACGTTTTGGTGTGTTGATATCACTCATTTTGAAGGGCCGAACCATTCGGAACTTGGCGGCCCCTTTTAACAGTTTTGGTTTTTGATATGATTACCTTAACCCATGATAACTCCAGACAGTTCGTCGTTGTTTGACCGAAAATGTTTGGCCGAAATTTTTATGATCGTTGGTCATTTGACCTCCGGGCACTTGACCGACAGTCACATAACCGTGGGTGTTTTGACCGACAGTGACATGTGATCGAATGGACAGATGGCCGAAATGCTTTTCTGTGATTTAGCTTTCTTTGGTTCATGGGCCGTTTTAGTTACTATTTTTAAATTTTGTATAGCGGGTATTTCGATGAAGTGTTGTGTTTTGTTTGTATTTCATCTCCCTTCTCCCCAAAAAGAAAGTAATTTCCTTGTTCCCTCAACCCGAAATACCGTTATTTTTGTGTGTGTCTTGTTTTATGGTGTTAGACACATTTCCTTTCACCCAACCACCCCTGCCCCCCCCCAAAAAAAATAGTAATTTTCTTTCAATTCCTCCTTAGAAAATCCCGAAATGCCATTTTTTTTGTATTTTTTTGGTTTGTGAGCTAGGAATTACATATTTCTTTCGATTCCTTCACCGCGTGGGGGGGG
>JAHWFP010233627.1:69644-84545 GCA_023313725.1 Lithobius niger | reverse complement strand
TCTTATTAGTACTGTACAATCTCCTTGCAAACGTACGGATTTATTTAATGTTCAGTTTACTGGGCTTTGCGTTTTTTTTTTTTAATGTTTTGTATCCTTATCAATTACGGTTTGCTGGGGAAAAATCACTTGATCTTTAACTACGTTTGCAGCTGGCGTTTGCTGATTTGCATTGTTGCATAATAACAATGTTTAAAACAATGTAAAACAATCATTCTGGTCGTTTAGAGCTTCCTAATCCCTAAACCACGTGATTGATTAGAAAGGTCCATACGGAAAGGGCACATATACAGAGCCATATCTTAAAAATGAGCTAATAACCAGCGTTTTTCATCGCGTGGAAGAATTTATTTTCGTGAAACAAAAACAGCGTTAACTAGTAATTAGGCAAGTTTCAACGTTATTCACGTCGTTTTTTCTACAAGAAAACGGCAAGCTCTGTCACTAACAGTGACTTTTATGTTGTCAGGCGACCATAGTCTTCCGATTAAACAAGTTTCAGCCTTTTCTGTCGCATAGTTATTTATCCTCAAATGGCTGAAAACTGTCAAACTACCTTAGCTGTAAAGACACAACGTGTCTAGTGGTCGCCATGCTCATATATACATATTATCTGGATGTTATCTTGGCGGGTGACACACTGGCGTGTGTTTTGATAAAGGAAGAATGGCCTGACATAACGTTCTGTATTTATTGTACATAGCCTAAGTTGAGAAGACAAGTAAGATCGCTTTTAGCTTTCTTCCTCTGTAATTTTTTTTTTTTTTTAGTTTAGCCTTGGTAGCTGGAATATTCTAACCAATATAGTGAGATGACGATGTGTAGGCATACGCAAAACGGGGCAAGGAGGGAGTGGGTTAGAGAGGAAAAGGGAAGTAGTTGTTGTTCAGCTGGTCTGACTCCACAGCGAGTACCTATTGGTGGATTTCTCAAGTGTTTTGATCGCTATGGGAAGGGTTATATACCTTATCTTCCCTTTTATTGTTTCTGCTTCCGTTCTGGTTTTGGTTGGAATCAGGTACTACAAAGCAAAAACCTGTGTTCTTGGATGCCGTTATGGACCGGAATTTTGGTTTTTCATCAATTGCTGCAAAACCATGACAGTAGCTGTTGTGAATCGCACATATACCAGCAACGTTTCTCATTATGTTGCTGCCGCTGGATGGAAACAGTGCTCCCGTGTTCTAATCTATCTTATCTCTAATTAAACTGCAGGCCTTCTCCAAGTCGCAGCAACAACAGCAGACATAGAGAGTCGAGTTGTCAATCAAGGCAATCACGTGACCCACAGCAGACTACTACAAAGGATAGGTGATAAATATCATTTTGCTGTTGTATTGGGCCGATCACAGAACTAGCACTATTATCTTGACTATATAATTGCAGTAATTGATAAACCTATTATCTTATTAACTCTTAGATAAATTTGTTAGACATACGAATCGATGCCTTGAGACGCGTCGATTTTTTGTGCAACTTCAGCCTAGATCAAGACCCTTAATACTTGTAACGAAATGGCAAAGGGTAAGTTCTGTTTTGCTACATATCGTTTGATGGTGTTCAAAGATGGAAGCCCCTAAGCTTTGTATGCTAATTATATCGTAAAATTGTTTATACTTTTTTTCATCTCAAAATAGACTGAAATGGAGTGAACATTCGTGGTAGGGAAGTCAGAATTTGGCTTGATAAGCCGGACAACCTACTTCCAACCTTTGCAGAGAGCCCTGATTTCTACTACGATCCGGGGGAAGAGGGGGGGGGAGGGGTGCAAGAAAAAAACTAATACGTAATTTTGTGTTCAGTTGCAAAACCGACATCTTACATTGTTTTGCATTTGAGGTTAATTATTTTGTCTGAACACATTCCAAGAGGAAAACATTGGAAAAAAACCGTAGCAATTAGGTGTGAAATTATTATGCACATTTGCAAACATAAGATGTCAAAAACAATTTCAAAAATGCTACCACCTGTTTTGTTAATTCCTCCTTAATTGCTTTCAATTAGAAGGTTATGGGACGCCATCGCTCTTGCCACCGTTTGTGACCAGAAGTAAAAACGTAGCTGTTGCTTAACAGCCCACCACTTTCACAAACGTGGGAATTAGTCGTAGCCTTTTCGACCAATCTGCTCCTGAAACATTTTCCTTTCTATAGGAGAATCTAATTGGGTACCCACCTCCCATCGTATTCAGTCAGTGGTATATCTCATAATCCGAAATGTGGAGGGCGGCTCTTTGCGCGGTAATGGTTAACATCCAAAAGCCTTCACAACCAGAACTGCCGGAAACTCGCTGCCAGGATATAGGAAAAATGAAAATTTGTGTGATCACAATGAAAACTGGGAGGGGAATGCTTTGCACATGAACGATAAGCATATTTAAGCCTCTCCAGTTAGAACTGCCGGATAATCACTGCCACAATGGCGTAGACGGTGCTTTGCTGCAATGCCAAGTAATGCTGCCGATTTCATTAGTCAGATAATTTTAAAATCATTGCGTAAAGGAAATGGCTTATTTTTCGCGGTTTGTTATTTCAAAACCGGTTTTTTTTTCTATGGCTTCGTCAAGCAAAGTACAAAAGCACCACTGGAAAGTCGGAAGAATCGATTCTAGCGGGTTCAAACCCTAGGATTTCTCCATTTGCGCAAGTGGGAGAGGACGACTAGAATAGTCCAGAATGGATTATGAACTATTCTAGTCTACGTGTTTATTTCCGGTAACAAAAGCTTCGGAAGTAAGAACGACGGCTCAGTTTATGGGAGGGGAAGGACGTTTTTAGTGGTGTTGGAAGCGGAGGAAGGTAAGATAAAGAGTCATTTTATTTCACGTTTTGGGAAGTTTTCTCCGGCCTTGTTTTAACCTGAAGCTTATCTCCCTCTTTTTTCAGAAGCATAATTAAATAACTGAACAAAAACCGGCTTCGGCGTTAAAAAAAAATATTAGAGCTCGTATGCTCATACTCACAGCCCTGAAGGAACACGAATGAAAACGGATTAGTGTTCACTCAAACGCAACGAACTATAATTTGAATTCCAATTCCAGGGAACAACTATTGTTTTTACGCAGCGGTTATGTCTGAAAGTAAACGCAGTTTGTGTTTGAAATGTATAATGTTTGTGTGCGACGTGCGTATGTATGTTTGTGTGCGTTTAATTAGTGTATTACACAGGTTTTTTTTTATATTTGTCTGTGTTGGTGTGAGTGGGTATGATTGTATTTTGTGTTCATTTATAATTTGTGAAACAATCGGACTCCTAGTCAAGTGAGTTTTTTTTTTGCCTGTGTTTTCTGGTGTCTGCTTTAGTTATAGTTCATGTGAGTAATTACGTGTTCATTTTGTGTACGTTAGCAAACAAATTCGTCCAAAGAACTGGCATAAAGATTACGCTTTGAACCCGTTATAGAGTCAAGCAGTAACTAGTTACTTTGTATAAAACCTTCAGGCCGTAAATGGATGGCTGCAATTTAGATGAATAACTAGGAAACAGGCTTAGGGCCTAATACCGGTAGAGCGGATTGAAATATTGCGCCTCTAGAGGGTTGCATTGCTGGTTCAATTTGTACTGCTTAGAATGACTTGTGTGACAATATTTGTTGGTCAAGCCTCAGGGAGGAGCCGGAACAGGGGATTCGCTCAGGGCCCTTGGGGGTATTTCATGCGGGTTCCACGTCTGCTAAGAATGACTTCTGTACCAAATTTCATGTTATTATATCAATTTGCAAGAATTTTTTGGACAAGCCACAGGGGCACAGTGAGGGCAATAGTAGCCCTCGGGGGTCTTTCATGGGAAGTTCCGCGATTGGTTCGATTCATACTGTTAAGAATGACTTGTTTGCAAGAATTTGTTGGTCAAGCCTTGGGGAGGAGATGCGGAAGCCCTTGGGGATCTTTCATAGAGATTTCCATGTCTGGTTCAATTTGTACTGCTAATAATGGCTAGTGTACCAAATTTCAGGGATTTAGCTCGATCTGCAAGTGTTTGTTGGGCAAGCCTCAGGGAGGGGTACAGGGGGTGCTAGGGAAAAGGGGCACTTGGAGACCTTGTAGGGCATTTCATGGGGTCCCATGACTGGTTCGATTTGCACTACTAAGAATAACTTGTGTACCAAATTTCATGCTTTCAGCTCGAAGTGCTTGATTTTGTACTTGACAATAATTGTACTACTCAGGATTTCATTATTCCAAATTTACATTGGTGAGTGTTAGAAATAAATTCCAAATACTGTAATTTCTTCTATAATAAATGGACGATTTATGTCAAATTCTAGTTCAGCAATAATTTGGAGGGTTTCGAGCTATATACCAAAATGATTCCAGTCCGACCTCTCATTTGGGCTCCACCCAACCTACAAAAGTGCAACCAATCAACCTACCGACCAATATTTTGAAATTCGGCGTCCGTTACAGGCTCTGCTCCACTCACATCACTCGCTCCGCTCCGCCAATTAGTAATATATCTGCAGTACTAGTAGTTCTGTGATCGGTAGACATTGCTGACACGCTCACATCGTTCAGCCGTATTGCAAATAATATTCCTACCAAATTTCATTCTAATCGGTAAATGTGGAGAAAAAAAGACAGACAATCAATGAAAATGGCGCTTGAGTTAGATGCTTCTTGTTGGCCCTCGAGCAGTAGGGCGTTTTGTCAAACCATCAGCACAGGTAAAATCGGGATTAGCGCCAGACAGGCTGTACTCAGAAATATGTAAGGAGTTAGAAGAGACGAACCTGACCTTCAATTAAGGAGTTGCTGGTGGTGCTAATGTCTTATCTGATAAAAAATCTGTTGGTTTAATTGAATATGAATTTGTTTATTCGGGTCTTGAATCGTAGTCATGCGCCTTGTTAGAATAGCTAACCTATGGAACAATGGCCTAGTGAACAATGAGTCTGGCAGTAGCTTGGGTGACAGTGGTAGTGGCAGTGGGAGTGGCGTGGTAGTGATTTGTGAGGCGTTGTATCTAATCATATAGACCAATCGCAATGATATCTTGCATGAGGAAAGTATTTGAGAGGATGTTGATAAAAAGACCAGTGTGCCATTTAGAGCCCGGTTCAGTATTCCCCTGTAAGCAATTTGGGTTTCGCCGCTTCAGAAATGCTCAGGATACGGTTTTGCTGTTAGGAGTGAGAGATGCTTGTATGGTAAATTATGTTATGGTGATTGCTGTGCCTGGAAATAAGAGTGGCACATGATGGGGTAGCTTTAAAATTTGTATAGTGGGAATTAGGTAAAGGAGGAGTGTGCAAAAAAGGTGGTGTGCATGCTCCGGGTGCTGCTTGTGCAATCGCTTTTTTGTGGAGTGGGAAACGTTTCTCTTAAGTGCATTCGACATCCAGAGGTTTACTGCAAGGAAGCTGTCGTAGTCTGGTGGTGTTTGTGGTTCTTCTGAATAGTGTGCTGGAGGTTCTGGCCCCTATGTTGTATATTGCTGCTTTTGCTGACGATCTGGTGATTTGGTTGGTAGGTACCGATATTATTGTGATTCAAGAGGCGTTGCAGCAAGTTCTTGTAGTGATTTGAGTCCTGGTTGGCTTTGCGGGGTCACAGGGTCAGTAGGCACGTAGATTATTCAGTGTTCCTTCTGATTGCTGGCGAGGTGGTAACTATCGGAGATATCTTATTTGGGTTTGTGGTTGGACTCAAAGACGAGTTGGGCGAGGGAAGTTCAGTAGGTGCGTCATAGAGTTTAACAGCGTTCCAGGAATTTGTCTAGACTTAGCAATACAAATGGTGGATTGATTAGGTAGGGGGTAGTTGAGGAAGATTTAGGTGCCTTTCATACAGTCTTTGTTAGATTATTGTTTACCCTTCCTTCCGAAAGGGAAAGTTTAGTAGGTTCACACAGTGGTAAACAGCTGCTTGCAACTTGCTACTGGTGCTCTTCATTTGTCCCCGGTCACCGCGCTGCATGTGGAAGCTGATGTATTGTGGTTGAAGTTTCGGGTTGCTGCCCTTCAATTAGGGGTCATAATGCGTTATTTGAGTAGGACATCAGGAGATGTTGTCAGGGTTCTGTTGGAGAACTATATGTTGTTAACTGACAGTAAATTAAAGAAGCTGGGCTCAGCAGACAGGGTGGTTATGTCGTACAGACGGTGCAATGTAGCTGGTGTGGTCACATGCTACTCCTGGTCACCCATCCCTCCATGGTAATTGAGTGTGGCAGCTCAGTCTCTGGTTTTAGGTGGAGTCAGGGTAAGTATTCATGGGGGACACGGTTTATGGAGGTTTTTTTGTGATGCATCTGGCCTGGGTTCTGGTAAAGGGGGTGGATTCCTGGTTTTATGAGGCAGGTCAGTTACTCCATACCGTTCGTACCCACATCGGTAACAGCGGAATTGATTGCTTTAACGGTAGCTCTAGGAATATTTGAAGAACTGCCGATAATGCTGTTTACAGTATATACGGACTCAAAGTCGACTTTGGTATACTTCAGGAGTTGCATCTGGCAGTTGTATTTTTCAAATGCTGTTGTGTTAGTGGTATGCATGAAATTCTTTCATTCAGAATTGGCTGGAAATATTGTAACAGTTTCATGGATGCAAGGTCATGCAGGTGTTGTGGGAAATGAAATGGCAGCTTTTCTATCAAGAGCTTATTGTAGGCGAGAGTGTTTGTCAGTGTGGTACCAGGGCATCCCTAGGAATCTGGTGTCACATTTTGACAGGATCTCATACTCAGTGGAATTGGACCTTTTACCACGCCAAGCGGCGGTGGTGGTCTCTCGACCTAGGTCTGGCACCCTCACCGAGTTGTGGTCCTTCTTTCAGGCTTGATTTTAGAGGGCACCAATCCCTTCTGCCTGGCTGTTCCCTATCCTTATGGCTGTTCTGGGACAGGTTACGTCATCTGTAATGAATTATCGACCAATTGTGCTACACTCCTGTGTTAGGAAGATCTACGAGTGGATTCTGGTTCGTCGTGTGATCTAGCCCTTAAGAGTAAAGGTCTCTTTGCACGCCAATTTGGCTTTAGGAAGCATAGGTCTGCACAGGATGCAATTCTCTTTTCGGAATCTAGTATCAGGGTGGCGAGGTTGCAGGAGTGTGTGGTTGTGGCTGCTTTCCTTGATAAAAAAACGGATAACGAAACTGTCAATATTGAGTGGGTCGGGCATGCTCTTCGGACTCTGGGGCTTGGAGAACAATTGCCCAGGGAAATTTTAGAACTTCTTAGTGGCAGGCAATTTGCTACCAGTACTGGGAGTGTTTGGTCTGATGTCAGAAGCACGGATCATTGCCTTCTGCAGGATAGCTGTGTGAGTCCCGTCCTGTTCGCAGTGGCACTCAACAAGGTACTTGTGGAAATAAGCCATATTACCAACGTGGTTGCCTATGCTGCTGATATTGCAGTTTGGGTGGTGGAGATGAGATGTCTGCTCTTCTGAATGCTTAGCAGTCTGTCATTAGTGTGGCTAAGTATCTTCTTGCTGTTCGGGGACTCCCTCTCCTCCTGGAAGATTGATTTAATGGTGTTCTCTAGGGGTCTCCATTGCGGCTTCGCTGTCTGTGGGGTCCACTGTTATAAATGTGACTGACTGTGTCCGTTATCTGGGTGTCTAACTGGACCCACAATTGTCTTACGCTAGTGAAGTGGCTGTTGTGTAGAAAAGGTATTAGTTGAAATTACGTATATTGAAGTTTCTGGCTTCCAATCTTTTGGTAACTAAACGAGCTGTTGTCCGTACTTTTTATCGGGTCTTCATACGTTCTGCTATGGACTTCCATTTCCATAACTTAAGTAGGTCTAGGGGTTCGATCTGTAGTGCCCAATTGGCCCTGAATGATCTGTTGGTCGAAGCTGGTGAAGTACCTGTGGGGGTTAGGATGAAGGAGCTTCTGGCCGCCGTCCATTTGACAGCTGTGGCCAGGGGCTACAGCCACCCCTTCGGTGGGATCATTGTGGATTACTGTTCCCTTAGCCCACTTTAACAAAAACAACTGGATTCTTCTCAGCTAGGACCACCCAAATTAGCAGGGCGTTGCTGGACAAGTTCCGCACTCCTAAGTATGCACTCCTAAGTATGCAATGTTTATTTATTTCTTTATGTTTTTATACATTGCAGTTAAAAACATATGGCTGTTGTAATTTGGCCCGAGGCTGTGGGGTTTAACGAGCTATGTAAACGTCCAACCTGATTCCGGATGCTGAAACATAACTCATTGAAATACCTGATCTAGCTTAGGAAGGTATGCCTTTTGATAATGTTAATCTTCGTTCTTACACGCGTTTATACAAATTAGGATACATTGCAACTATGGCTGTATATTTGGCATTTGTAATGCCCAACGTATGGCATAAAGCCAATGGGCCTATTGGTTACTGTAATTCCCCCCCCTACAAACTTCCAGGATCGTCAGTTGAACCAGGCTATTTACTCTCCTCCCTTATGGCTTTCATCTGGTTAACGAAGGCTTTATTTTTAAAAGTCGGGAACAATGAACATACTTGGGCTGCCAAGTTTCAGAAAAATAAAACCGGTTTTCTTTGGAATAATAAAAAAGGTACTTCTGCATGATTTTGCTTTCTTAATTAAGAAATAGCATTATTTCTAACGTATTTTTCATTACGGAAACGTTAAAAGCTGCTGGGTAGTGAGAGGCTTTGAAAAAAAGGCAGGTCCCATTCGCTGCAAAACGCATCAATATACTGAGATCTTGCACGCTGCTCCTATCTTGGCCAGATAGACGATATTACAGTTTTGAATGTAATATTGTGGAGTTTTCCCACAAATATGCAGGCCGCCGGACACATGCTATTGGGCCATGACTTTAATACTCGATCCTAAAATAATTGGGGTCTAATAGAGCGATATATCGGTAACCAAGCATTTTTGGATAGGTGTTGTATAGGATTTCTTGATTTGTCTTTACCTCCTTAGTATGACCTGGAAGTTTGTCAGTTTTATTCTGAAACACCCAATATTATTAAAAATGTAGTCTTTATATTCTACCAACTTCTGAACGTATTGCAAAAAACTGCAGACAGCCGTTTTGCTTCACCTTAGTAGCATTCTCTTGTTATAACGCTATGACACAGGCCTGTGCTTTTTGTTTGTTTTCCATGCTGCTGAGAAAGAAAATAAAGAAAAACGCTGATGCTACTAGTAACTCTTCCTTTGAAACGGCGCAGGCCGCAACGCGAACAACATTTCAGATTGCAGGCACTTTCCACCAAGTGCGTTGCTCTCTCTTTCCATCCTTTTTTGGAGTGTTCACAAATCACGTAACGTAGGGGGAGGGGGATAGGGAAAGAAGGGGGATTGAGCAAATGTGCTACATTCTGGTATGATGGGAAACGGAGAGTATGAAGTATTACCATGAGTTCATGAAAAGTTCCGTAGGAACGATGAGTAACACACTTCTATTAGGGTGGTGTCCTAGCATTTGACCGATGACAGAGACTCGCCTCGACCACCATTGGAACTAAACAATGAAAACCTTCAATTTCAAAAACTAGATGGCGCCAGTAATTTGTGCTTTTTAAAACTTCAGTATCATTTACAGCTTGTTTGTGGGCTCTCAATGTTATTCATAAATTCTTATTTAAAGTATTCTTTGGAATTCTCAGACGAATAAAATTTATTAAGCTATATTCTAAACAATTTTCGGTATTATTTTTAACCAATCACCAAGCAGTTTGGTTAAAACGAACGCCATGATATGTGTTATGTAATGTGCCACTCGTGCTTCAACTAAAAAAGTGAAATCTTCCATGTCACACTGCCAGAAATGGACAGACAGTAGTTTGATAATATGGCAAAAAATGTTTGCTCACTTGGTGCAATTATTTTGTTGGTGGTCCGTGTTCATACTGGAGATAAGCCCTAAACAGTAAAATGTGTGGTAAGGCATATCTACGATTATCTGTTGCACATTTTAAGTCGAAAGACAGGAAGCTGATTATATCTAAAGTGTGACACGTCGTATTATGATTTGTGAGATTTTCTGCTCCATTTTCTACATTCTACGACAAAACAGTGAGAAACTGTTTAAATGTGGAAACCGTAGTAAAGCCTTTTAACTGAAGCTCATGTTTAGTGGCGTTTGGGGGCAAGAAGTGTCTTAATGTTTTTGTGACGAGAAGCCTATTAAAAACATAGTACGGGGTACTGCAATTTCTAGTGAATGTGGCTTGTTGCAACGTAAATGAATTTTGTCTACCGATCGTTCCTTAAATCAAGTTTGTAGTACGCAATTATCTTATTTAACGTGAATATCAGACGATGTATACTCGCATACAAAACGGTGTGAAAACCTGGAAATGCAACCGTAGTGGTGCTGCTTTTCATACATAATTAAAAGAAATAGACAACTTTTAAATGCCAGATATTTTTATTAGTATCCGTTTTCGAGAAGTAAGAAATATTACAATGCATAGTCAATGTTTTTTTAATGAGACACTTAAGTGAAAATTTAAAAAAGCTACAATTTTGTTGTAAAAGTGTGTAGCAATGTAGTCGAATGGATAATGGTGTAAAACCCTTGAAGTGTGAATTGTATGCTGCAGCATTTTTATTGAGAAGCCCTTTATTATCTACGGTCGAATTCTACTCTAGCTGATTTTGTAAGGTGTGTGCTACTTCAAATACTAAGCTTCAGCAGGTCCCCTTTTCGGCAAACCAATGAATGATATTAAAAAAAATTATAAATTTATAAATTTATAAAAAAAAATCCTGTAATTTTTTTTTCGATATTGACCTTTAAACGTTTTATTTTGTTTGATAGCCATAATATACAGTATGCAAATGACGAAAATAGTCATTCAATAAAAATGAAGCGGTTGTGCGTTTCCTAGCAAGGAAGCGTAAAGGGGCCGTTAAATTTGCTCCTCTCCCAGAAAAAAAATTATTTACGCTATTTCTCTCGAGGTCAGGTGCAGCAGGATATTGAGGGCCCTACTGTGTAGCCGACAGAAATCAGGAATTCGCCGAATGAGATACGAGGGTCTTTCCCCCTCCCCCTCCCCCCCCCCCAAAAAAAAGAAAGTAAATTTATTTTGTTCAAAGTCTTGGACAAAAAAACGGTCCTGGGGATAACAAAACGGCCAAGGGGCAAAGTACAAAGTAGCAAGCAACCACTCCCCCCTCCCATATATTTTTTTTTTTGGGGGGGGAGGGAGTTGCTTCCTACTTTCGTACTTTGCCCCTAGGCCGTTTTACCCCCAGGAGGGCAGTTTTTTTATGCCTCCCCACTCTCTGACTCCCCGATGGGGAA
This sequence comes from Lithobius niger, assembly GCA_023313725.1. Lineage (NCBI taxonomy): Eukaryota > Metazoa > Arthropoda > Chilopoda > Lithobiomorpha > Lithobiidae > Lithobius > Lithobius niger. The sequence continues at coordinate 73,324 of JAHWFP010233627.1, read as the reverse complement.
GCAAGGGCAGGAAACAAGGGGATCTGGGGCCGTAGCCTCGACTTGATCGCTTTCGACACAAAAAGTAAGATACAACGTCGAATACTGTTTGAAAAGACCTCATAGTGTGAGTCCCGAACACCTTGCGAGGTTGCCCTGTCGCATTCGGCCAACTAAACGTAAGCGGCCATTTTTAAGAGCTTTGGGGATCAAGGTTACGGTACTTCCGGTACAACGGTACTTTGGTTACAGCACTTCGTTGTAAGTGAATACGCTCTACTTATAAAATTAAATATTTCTTTGATATGTATGTAATGCATGCAATGATAAACTATCAAATTATTACAGTTGTTCGCTGCATAAATAGATATCCACGACATTTATTTGTGTAGAATTACTTGAGCTGCTATTCACTCCCAATGGCATTCACGTCTATTTTTTGAATACACTGCGATTAGTCATGCGCAGAGTCGTCAAGAGCTTCTGAAGGAGAGACGGGAATAATGAACAAAGGACCATTGGTATCATAAATCCCAGTTTTCAAAGGATTTTTTTTCCGAAATTAATAGATTTAATCAACGTTTTCTAACCATTAGATGATTAATTTTTCATAACCACAGTTTACCGACATAAATAACGATGATAATAATAATAATAAATAAATACTTCGAAGTAATTAGGACGATCATTTTCATGCTATTTACATGAAAGTGCTGCCACTATGACATAATCACAGTAGATCTTGGTCTCCCCCTTCACCGCCGATCAAAATTTGCTTGTTTAAACTTTGAACTTTTAAAATTTCCAAAAAGTAACATTTAATTTTAATAAATGGGAACGGTTTCAGGGTCCATGCCCTACCGTCTCCTTGCCGGACTCTTCATAATGGACTAAACCATATTATTATTATTATGATTAAATGTTATGAATTACTAGGTCATATTTAACCAGTGCATGCTGGGCCAGAGGAAAGCATCGGGTACGGGGGAGGGGGGGGGGGTTGGATTTAAAAAAAAAAGAGAAATTGCACCAGTTTTTGAGGGACTTTCTTTTTTTGGTGTTCCTTGCTACCTATGCTCCTCCCAATTATAGGACCGTTTTGTTCCAATGAAAAGGCAAAAGGAGATTTAGGTTGAAAAGGACATTTTTTACTATCCTGTTGACCGTTTCGTTGGTTGGGCAGGAAAAAAAGGGTATCTAGGGATCATAAAAGGGCATTATTCGGTTAAAGTGGGCCAGGTGCCCCTATGTAGCTACGCCCTTGCAGTGAAGGGGCAAAGGGGACCAATAAATGGGTCTTACCTGGTAGAGGGTTTCAGCCCGTTGAGGAGAAAAATTATTGCCAGCAAGCTTTAGGTTGTCGAATTTGAAAAGTGGCTATTGAGACTTATGGAATAGTAGCGAAATCTCATCTCTCAAAACATTAAAAAATATGCATTAATAATAGCAATTCCAGCTACAGTGATAAAAAAAATATCTTTCCCGGAAGCGAGGATGCGTTCAGTTTCTGCTGAGGCAGCAAGACGGAGTGGGTTGGAGGCCGAGAACCCCCAACTCAGAATTTTTTTATGGAATGGGGGCGGAAGGGGTTGAAAAAGGAGTATTACCTCACGAGGGCGGAACAAGCAGAAAAACTGTATTATGGGAACATTACTATGGCTTTGAACAACTTGCAGTGCGCGAGGATATTGATCAACAGAGAGATCGCTAGATCGAAAAAGGAGGAAACTCTCGACCCTGTGGATTCCTATGCACAAACTGACTTTTCTGTACCATCTACAAGTCATTTATTGTCGTTAGTGAGTTTGTCTGTTACAAACCAGCAACAACAAGAACTACAAGAAAAACAACAACAGCAACAAAACATCTATAGTAGTCCTGCGTCACCCGACGTCACCCCTGCGTCATCCGATCTTGATGTCACCCCTGCGTCACCCGATCTTGACGTCACCCCTGCATCACCCGATTTCACCCCTATGTCACCCGATCTTGTCATCATCACACCTGTGTCACCCGACGTCACCCCTGTGTCACCCAATCTTGACATCACCCCTGCGTCACCCGACTTCACCCCTGAGTCACCTGACCTTGTCATCATCACCCCAACGTCACCTGAAGAAAAATGAAGAGTGACTTTTTATAAAAAACAATAAATATTTGTTCCCCATCCTACCCCATTCCCTCAGTTGCCATTTCCTTTCCAAGAAAAAAAAACCACAACAACAAAAAATCCAAAAATCAGTATGCTCCCATTGTGGGATCTTTCTTCTCAAACCACCGCTTTCTTCCTCCGTCTGGGATTGGTTTAGTAGGTAGCCGTCTCATTCCGGAGTCAGAGATGGCGGGACTTACACTCTCTATATGATGTGTTGCTGGCCAACAATATCAATGTAGGGCAGCGATGGGAGTGGCTTAAAAAAACCGAAAACCCACGTGGAAACTTGTTATATGAACGTTTCAAGTAAAAACTGTAGGTGGGCGTGTTCTATTGCCTGACGTCAACAAGCGATCCATTTTCAACACGGACTAACAATGGGCTGAGATTTAAGAACTAAACGTATAAAAGTGCTAATACTATGGTAGCCTTGGAGAGCAACTGACCCGGTGAGTCTGATTTTTCGTTGGTAGGCAGCGAGAGGCGGAGCTTAATTCGTGTTGAGATTACACGTGCGTAGTACTTTTTTTAATGCTCGACAACAAGGAAACGTCTAAGATAAAACTTTTAGGAATTAACTTAACAATGTTTACAGAATGTTTACTTCTTTTTTGGTTTGAGAAAATTACCCGTGTTTAAACTTCGGTAGGCGTGGTTAGCTTCTGACCGTCCTTTGTTAGGCGACGCTGTGACATTTGCATGCTGCCGTTCGCATCAGTTACGTTTCCAGACTTAGTCTAATTTTTTGGTTAAGTATCGTAAAGTTCATAGTGCGCATGTACGACCGACATCAGCCAAGAGGTTGATTTGTAAACATTACTAATGCCGATTTTACCCGCGCAATCATTCATACATACACTCACACATGTATACACACTGGACGGGGTTTTACGATGGAAAGGAAAGGTAAGGGAGGGGTGGGATGAGATTGGGTAAGGGTACGGCAAACTTTCCAGCTGAAAGATAACCTTATAGGATTAACGTTACTTCCTTCGACCTCATGTACATGACTGGAATAGATAGCTATCAAGGAATAACATTATTTTTTTGGTGACCTTGACCTTCGACCGCGCGTACGTGACATGAATATACAAACTGGTGCCGGTGCCGTCCGCTGTATCACAATTTTGTAACTACTGATGTAATGACCAGTGATTTTAGAATAAACAAATAAATATTGTAATTTTTTTTTCTAAAATCTCTTGAGAAATTCAGAGAAATTACTTAGCTAGCGAAAAAAAAAACATTTAGCGAAAATTAGTGTTACGTAATACCATGAGTCTATGAAAATGATGAGTTTTCAACTCCTTTAGATTTAGTTTACTCTAGCGTATGATCAAAAACCCCATACTGTACGGATGCGACACCTGTTGCCAGATGCCTGAAATTCGTCTTGAAACCCGAAACCAAACTCGAAACTCTGGTCGAGCGAGGAAATCTAAGCCGAAACACAGTTAAGTGCAGAGCTGTTTCCTTCCTTGACTGAAGCTCGCCCTTGTATCCGACACTTGAATTAGATGTTTCTACCCAAGGCCCGCAGAGATAT
>JAHWFP010233627.1:18798-64645 GCA_023313725.1 Lithobius niger | reverse complement strand
CCCCCCCCCCCCGGTTCATAAACAATGACCGGTCACGTAACTACGCATTGTACATTATGTCAATCCCGTTTTGTAGCCATACTCCTGCTATGCAAAATGCTTCAAGGAAAAAATGCGGTATTGCAACATAAATTTCCGTGCGATTCTTCAGTAATTTTATTTCTGTTACTTGAAAATGAAATGAAAACCAGAAGTGATTTGGTAAATACCGGTTCAATCAAAACTCCTGTTAATACAATATTTATTATGCGAAGTTATTTTATTACAGTCGATTTAGACTTTATCCGAACGGTTTGTCTGTGTTCGCACTATAGCGTTTGAACGCGTTATCGGATTTCTGTCAAAGTTTGTACCCAGAGTCTTGTCACATTTCTAGGTCTCAGTTCGTAAATGGGTCGAATCCGTCGAGGAAATCCACCACTAGAAATAACAAAAGAATCTTGTTCTCAGCAAACGTGCGGAGTTCGTTATTTTTTCTTCAGCCGACTAACGTCATCCATCCACCGATAAATGACTGGGAATTATGTAGCTTCGTCAGCGGCTGACATCACCACCAACCGACCAATGACTGGTGTTCGCTTAAATTATTCTAGGTCTTTGACGTTGACACGTGGCCCCACTAATATGCACGAATGACAGGACAACAAAGTATAGTTCTAGGTACAGTCGAATGCCGGCATGCGAAATTAACTTAGCAAGCTACTCCCCTCCTCCCCTTGCTTGCTTCTTTGTACTTTGCCCCTTGGTCGTTTTTTTGTCCCAAGAGTTTGGACAAAAATTAATTAACTTTTTTTTGGGGGGGGGGGGGGGAATTGCTTGCTACTTTTGTATTTTACCCCTGTACCGTTTGTTGTCTGCTCCCACTCCCTGACTCCACAATAGGGAGGCAAGGGCAGGAAAAGGGCATCTGGAGTTTAAATAAAGTGCATTTTGGGTAGACGGACAGGAGCACTTGCCCCAATGTGCGTAAGCATTTGAACTCATCCCTAATTAATAATTACCCTTGGATGAAACACCAATTTAGTGTTTTATCCAAAGTCAAAGACTCTTCAAAATGCCCTCTTTCTTCAAGTGTGGCCCCCACATTTTTTTTTTGAAATTCTGCTTACGCTCGATGAGTTTATACTGCTTTCCGTAAATGATAGAGTCTACCGCTGAATCTTCAGAAAAGCTAAAAATAAAGTCAATTGTAAAAAAAACCCCGATTCTTGCATTCCCAGAATTCGTTCCTTAGTTACACCACTTGGACCAAATCTCACCAACTGTGTGTGTGGGGGGGGGAAGGGGCGAGTGAATAAACACGCGGTCCAATAGGTGAGAAACGAAAAAAAACCATACCGGGACGATGGGGAAACCAAGCCAGTTGAATAATGAATTTTTCCCTTTTTTATGCTGCGTTTAATTTTCTTAATTTAAAGTTTGGTGACGCTCTAAATCTAAAAATCGTTAAATCTAAATCAATAAAACGACGTCAGGAAATTACTCGTTTTATTCTGCCTTTCCGTGCCGAGTTAAACGTAGCAAACGATCAAACTAGGGGTGCCTTTGAAAATTGACCTACGTAACTCTGGTTGTGAAGAAATTACATACTGTTGTGTGTACTAATGGCGTAGGTCATACGAGATGTCGTGTCCTAATCCTTTGATCTATTTAGACGATTGCCTGTACATATAGTATTCAAATTATGCTTCAGGCAGTAAACTAGACAACTGAACAAACCATGGTCGTCGAGTTTGGTTCCTGAGGGTAACTGGGGGAACAGGGGGCTAAAACTGCAAACGAACCGACTACCGACCAATCAGAAACAAGACAGAAACAAGGGGAGGCCGTTGCATTTATTTGCATTAATTTGCTGTGTCAGGTGGATGAGTTAATGTTATGTTCGGTGCAGGGTGGACGAAGGTTAAGCAATTAATGATTAAATCTTGAACTTATCTTAACAGCAAGTACGTAAATAAACTCCTGCTTGATGTTCAAAATAATACTGTCTTTATTGTTGTCACGTGAATGAAAGTCGATACGATAACGAATCGTTCTAGTAACGATTTTGGGTTAAAATTATATTAATTCGTGACATGTAGAAGCAACGATTTTGCTTGATCCAACCAGGTTAATTTTCGAAGGCATCCAATGTGATGTATCATTACACACCTTAAGAATAAGTATGAGGAAAATAGTTTTAAAATATCGATTTTCTCTGGCATTCCTCAAATCATAAAAAGTTAGTTGTGCGTTGAATATTTGTGATGTGAAGTATGAATATGGTATTGAACTATTAAGCGACTGTAGTTGGCACCATACAGGGCGTCCCAAAAACCCTCAACTTTTTAAGGTGTTTAAAGAAAATAGTGAAACTCTAGCAATGTAAATTTGGTTAAAGGATCTACCTTTTTGTACAATCGGCATTACGCCTGTCGCCCCCCCCCCCCCCCCCGAGGGGGGGCAGGAGCCCAAACTCAGAAATTCTCAATGGAATGTTGGGTAAAGGAATATCTTATTTGAAGGACTTCATTAGGCGAATAAAGTTCCCCAACGATAGCTTCGATACGTTGAGCCCATCCAAAATAGTAGCCGGTCAAACATTAGGAATTTCCTCTGCATCCCTACGTCTTACTCAGGCCAAAGACGTCGTAAAGGGACATAGATGGCAGCAAAATGCTTCTTCGTTCTATTTAGTTGGATTACACCCAAATCTTCTGCGGTTTGAAGCCAAGAGTGTGGGCCTCAGTGTTCCCCCAGCCCCCACCCTGGAAAGGCCCACACTCTGGGTTTCAAAACGCAAAAGACGTTGTAGGTGTGATCCAATCAAATTGAACGAAGCATTTTGCTGCCACCTACATCTCTTTACTACGTCTTTAGCCTGAGTAATAGATAGGGATACAGAGGAAATATCTAAAGTTTGATCGGCTGCCATTTTGGATGGGTTCATCGTATCGAAGCTATCGTTGCGGCATTTTACTCGCCAAATTCAACCTTTTTCAAATTCAACCTGCTTTACGATGTTCACGAGTTCACGAGTTCTGCTTTTATACTAACTTTGAAGGTTAAACAGACCGGATTTCTACATTTCATCACATACTACTTTTTACTGTTATTGCTGATGGTATTGGTTTTAAGTTAGTTTCTAAGGATTAGAAAGGGTGTGTGGTTATGTAGGCATTTAGGCTATGTACACATAAATAAATAAATAAAAAATAAATAGTTAAGGCGGCACAGCAGCGGGCAGTATCTTATTAGTAAACAAAAACGAAATCGTTTGATGTTTTAGTAAGGTTTAACTGATTCGAAGCCAAAACGGCAAAGGAACCCAAATAAACTTTCCTGTAAGGTTTCGGATACTGCAGTGTATCTGTGATTTTTAGGCCACGTGAAGCCTTACTGCTGTATTCAAATATTTTTACCAATTTTATTTGTGCACACGATATTTCAGCTAATTGTTGGTACATTCTACTTGGCTACACTACATCGACGAAAAATGCTTAAAACCTAATCGTCTTAGTGGGCTTACAACAGCTCTTCGGGTAATTGAAGGTTAGTGCGAGTCTTTGAAAACCTAGAAATGCCCTGGAAAGTAATAATGTGATTCCATGCCTCGAAAAGGGCTTGAAAATCTTGAAAAATGATATATGCATCGTCAGTAGGTTGATGAACGGAAAGTATATGTCGCGACTGAAGAACACTGAAAAAAATTAGTATTTAAGTTTGTAATGGTTTAATTGTATTTAAGTTTTTAATGGTTGGATACAGCAGTAAGGTTTCACGTGGACTAAAGAGTACAGCAACACTGCAGTATCCAAAACCTTACAGAAAACTTTATTTGTGTTCCTTTGCTGTTTTGGCTTCGAATCAGTTAAACTTTACCAAAGCATCAAACGATTTCGTTTTTGTTTACTAATTCGTGCTATTTTGGCATACCATACAGTTTAGATTAGGTTTTTTTATGTTTTGTATCTTTATCAATTATGGTTTGCACAACCAATCAGGAAACGAATCCTTTAATCTTCAGTCTAAGTCTTGCATTTTGCATCCATTTGTACTCTTGCAAATGCAGTGAATTTTGCTGGCTTCGCTCGCTCATTCAGTGCAAGTCTTTCTTTTGATTTGTCCGCAGCTCTCTATTAGCGGCTTCGTCCGTTATTTGAAATATAGACTCGGGTGGAATGAAAATAGACTAAAATTTTTTTGAGGAAAATTTTGTAATTTAATAGTGCGTAAAAGTTGTGTATTGATCCCCTAATAGACTGTGTAAAAATTGGTTTTGATCAAATAATGCCTTGATCTGCCCCAAGGATCTTAAAATTTTGCAAGTTTCCGCCGTAAACATGGTTTTATGCACATTTTTGATAAATATTTAATTTTAAATTTTTTAAATTTAATAGTCTGGAAAAGTTGTGTATTGGGCAACTAATAAACTGTACAAAATATGGTTTTCATAAAATGATAACTTGATCTGTCCCAAAGAACATGAAAGTACCATTTTCTGCCATAAACACTGTTTTAGTGTTTAAATGCAGATTTAGGAAATTGTTTCTTTTAAAAATTTTCTAATTGAATAGAGCGGAAAGGTTGTGTATTGGGTCCCTAATAAACTGTGTAAAGTTTGGTCTTGACCAAATAATACCTTGATCTGCCCCAAGGACCTTAAAATTTACCTTTTTTCCATAAAAGTAACGCTAAAAAATTTACACAAAAATTCTAAAACGTTTTATGTCTGAATTTTGATAGCGTAGAAGTTATACATTAACATGTGAGGATTGTTGTATAACACACTTAATAAAAATAAATCTATTTGAGCTAAAAAAAATTTATCGAGATACCAGAATGCTATTGAGTAATCCTGAAATTGTCCTTTTGATTTATTCGAACATTTAGTTTGTTACGGTATTTTCACTTTAATCGATAATCGCTTTTTGTATTGAAACTTGGTTTTATAGTTCATGATTCTAGTGTTGCTCGTATGAAGCCATCTCTTCCAGACATTCCACATACAGACGCAGGTGCTCCTGGCACGATACAACGTTCGACCGCTTGGGTATGGCATGGAAATTATGTAGGTCATTCATTTATAGGGGACAGATAGCCCACCCTCGACCATTAGCTGATGATCTCTGTCAGATATTCAAAATGTCATAGGTGGTTCTGAAACCTCAAAGTAACTATTCTGTAACCACTGAATAAGATCTTTATAATCGGTTGCATGAACATTTTGGAGGTGGTATTTGGAAGGCGCGAACTTGACTCGATCCTGTGTTTGTTCTTGCTTTCACGATTCATCGCAGTCCAAGGGTCTTGGTGTGCTGTCGTTCATCGGTTATTATGCAAACGGAGATATTTTCCGCATCACCGGATCAACTACACGCTTTAGTTCCTCATAAAGTAACGAGAGGATTTTATTGATTTCAATAAGTGCTTTGCACCATGTTTTCCTTTCTGCCATTTACTTCTTCATTTAGCTGGACCGACCACAGGTCCTACCGGTTTCAAGGGAACTATAGGAATCCAGATTACAGATTGTGAAAAGCTATCAATTGTTTGTTTTCAGAAAACTGAAGGTAATTATCCAGCAATGAAGCAAAAACCTAAGTAATGATCAACAACATCTATTGGAATTGTGCCAAGCTGTCACAAGTTTTAATTATCTTTTAGGTTTGCAACAGAAAGGTCATGGTTAACCTTTGCATGCATGCTGGGTGACAGTAGCTAATCGTATCCTACGTTTATATGTGGCAACTAAAGAACCCGCAGACAATCTTCGCATATTGGTTGATTTATTGTTAAAGTCTATTCGCCAACGTGGTTTGAGATCCAGGCTAACCCCTCATGAAAACATGGTGCAAAGCACTTGTTGAAATCAATAAGATCCTCTCGTTACCTAAGTGAAGAACTAAAGAGTGTAGTTGATCCAGTGATACAAAGAAATGTCTTCTTCGGTCATCTGGAAAATGTCCTCAATTTCCAGTATGATAACTGATGAACAAGAGCGCATCTTGGCCTACGTCGAATCAATGAAAGCAAGAACAAACACATTCCATGGCAAACTTGAGAAGTTACAGAAACACCTATGGTATCTGGAATATTTGACAGAGTGGGCTATCACCAATAAATGAAGAGTTTACATCATTTCCATCCCTCTCCCAAGCGATCGAAGGCAGTTTCCGTCATGACAGGCACATCTGCTTCAGTACGTGGAATGCCTGGAACAAAGGGCTTCATACAGTCACGACTAGAATCACGAAGTATGATGTCAGTTTCAATACAAAAAGCGATTAGCAAATGAAGTGAAAACACCGGAACAAATTACATGTTTGGATAAATCAAAAGGACAATTTCAGGGTACTCAACGGCATTCTGGTATCTCGATAAATTATTGTAGCTCAAATAAATATATTTTTATTAAATGTGCTATCCAGCAATCCCAACATGTTAATGTATGACTTCTATGCTATCATAATTCAGAAATAAAAGGTTTTAGATTTTTGTGTAAATCTTTTGAGCATTTCGTTTATGGAAAAAAGGTACATTTCAAGGTCCTTGGGGCATATCACAGTATTATTTGATCAAAACCAAAGTTTACACAGTTTATTACGGACCCAATACACAACTTTTCAGCACTATTAAATTAAAAAATTTTAAAAAGAAGCAATTTTCCTAAGTTTGCATTTGAACACTAAAACAGTGTTTACGGCAGAAAATGGTAAATTTCATGTTCTTTGGGGCAGATCAAGTTATCATTTTATCAAAACCAAATTTTGCACAGTTTACTAGTTGCCCAATACACTACTTTTCCGCACTATTAAATTAAGAACATTTAAAAATAAACATATTTTTTTAAATGTGCATTAAAACCATGTTTACGGCGGAAACTTGCAAATTTCAAGGTCCTTGGGGCAGATCAAGGCATTATTCGATAAAAACCAAATTTTACACAGTTTATTATGGGATCAATACACAACTTTTTAGCACTATTAAATTACAGAATTTTAATTTTTTTTCATTCCACCCTAATACAGACGGCAACCGAATGTGCAACGGGCATTTTAGCTTTAATACGGGAGAGTGACGTGAAATCATTTCATAAATCAATTGGTAATAAGGATAATCAGGAGCGAATTAAATATACCACGTCCGTAGGACACACACACACCCCTTGGTTAATGCTTCCTTTTCACTTGCTGGTGAATTGTTGGATCAATGAAAGAAGGTTGAGGTCAAACCTTACTAATATCTGGAACAAGCTAATATAATTTATAATTTGTAATTTGAAACTTTGTCACACACATACATGTGACTGGATAGGAAAGGATTAAAAATCGCTGACACCCCACCAAAAGTAAAAGGAAAAGAAAGTAAAAATAGTAATAAAAACACATAAATAAAATCAATAATGTATAGAGGCAATCAAAAGTACTTAACATGCCCGGTCAAATAATCCCTCTGCGATACCAGGCCACGCCTGAAAGCACCAGCATTTGGTGCCATAACCACGTCTGACGGTAAACCATTCCACACACTCACCACTCTAGATGAGAAAAAGAACTTTCTACAGTTCAGCGTGGCCTTAGGTTGTATCGATTTGAGGGGATGTCCCCTGGTTACACTGTCAATTCTTATTTCAAAGAAGTGACCATAATTTATGCCGCATTGGTGATGTACGAGGGAGTGCACGGACAAAAGGTCACATTTTAGTCGTCATAGCTCCGGCGAATCAGCCCCTAGGGCACGCAGTCGTTCGGAGTAACTTAAGTTTGAGAGCCCCCACAGTTACTCTGTGAATGCGCGCTGCACGGATTCGACATTGTGGATGTCCCCCACAAGGTGTTGGGGACCAGACCGGGGATGCATATTCCAATATCGGCCTGATAAAAACACAAAATGCCCAAAATAGGGTTTTGCGATCGCCAGACAGGAAGCATCGTCGAACAACCGCAGCACGCTGCTTAGCAACCCCAACTATACGGCAACAATAGTTTGCCAATTTCAAATTATTATCCAGCCAGATGCCAAGGTCTTTAATATTATAAAGAGGGTATAGTTGCTTTCCCGCAATGAAGTAGTCCAGGTGTTTATTAGTGGTCCCAATGTGGAAAACACTGCATTTCGTGTTTGCTAGTGGGAGCTGCCAATCCACAGACCAGCGTGTAACCTGATCAAGAGCTGTACCTAATTCTGAATGGTCAAGACTGTCAATAATGGCCCTGTACAGTTTAACGTCGTAGACAAATTTGGGCATCTCCACATTCTTAACCTGTAGATCGGAAATAAAAATTAGGAAGAGGGTTGGGCCGATTACCGACCCCTGTGGTACGCCACTCGCAATATGTTTACTCTTGGATCCAATGCCGTTTACCATAACATATAGCGTCCGGTTTGACACAAACCCTGTAACCCAATACAATACTTCCCCGCCAATGCCATACTGTGACAATTTGTAGGATATTTTTGATGCGACACAGAATCTAATGCTTTGGCGAAGTCCAAAAGTAGGACGTCAGTTGGTGCACCTGCATCATGACTCTTGGTCCTCTCATCCAAACAATGGAGTAGCTGCAGTGTTGTAGAACGTCCGGTAACGAATCCAAACTGGTTTGTGTCAATTAAAGTATGTTCATTCAGACAGATCACAAGTTGATCGCGTATAATGCGTTCAAGGATCCTGCAGGCAACGTAGGTCAACGAAATAGGTCGGTAATTGGATGGATCTGCCGCATTTCCCTTTTTACATAAAGGGACGACAGTTGCAGTCTTCCAGCAAGTTGACAAAATGCCAGTGGTTATGGATGATTTAAGAATCTCGTAAAGGGGCAGACAGAGTTCACTCGCAAATTCTATGTAAAATGATGCTGAGAAGCTATCTGGGCCAACCGACCTACACATTTGAGTAAAGATATCTCCTTTAAAATTGAGGATGTTGTAAAATTTACTACATCAAACGATGATTCAGTCTGTCTAGGAAAGGATGGCAACTTTCCGTTGTCAATTGTAAAGTTTTTACTGAATGTATCGTTTAATAACTGAGCCTTTGCAGAGTCGTCTGTTTTTAGTACCCCATCATGTGTAAGTGGAGGAATGTCTCTAACGGCATTGGTTTGTCTTTTGAAGTGTCTAAACAAGGCTGATAAGTTTCCTTCGGAAATCACCTTTTGTTCTTTATCAACCTCCAACAACGTTAATTGTTGGCTAAGTTTTTTTTATTTAAGGCCTTATAAGCCATTATGGTTTCATGCGTACCAGATTGCCAGTACTTTCGCCAATGCAGACATTTTTTATTGATCAACCTGGAGATGTGTTTGGAATAGGATTTTATGCTTCCTGGTTTACGCCTAGGATACTTAAAGGAACAACGTTCCACCGCTAAGTGAAGACAGGATTTAAAAGAGTTTCATATTTCCTCTAAATCCATGGTGCTTCAACATACGGTTGACCAATCCATACTACCCAGTACATGATGAAGATCATCGTAATTTATTCAAACGATAGTCCCGTGAGCGATGCTAGATTTCTCGGACAAATTTGCACCCAAGACTGTGAAACTAACAGAGTTATGGTCGCTACGTCCGAAAGGCTCAGCTACCCCTACAACAATGATAATCCGTTCATTTTCCACCATAACCAGGTCAAGGGCTGGTGGGTTCATCAACCAGTTGTGTGAAGCCCATATCAGCAATACAATCAAGGAAGACCCTCTGTACAGAGATGGAGCAAGATGTATTTGGCCAGTCTATTTTAGAAATGTTAAAATCACCAACTATCATGCTTGGAGAACCAGAATATATGTTGTGTAGGAAGAAGTCATTGATACGGCGCATATCCTCTTGGTTGCCAGAATCAGGTATATAACTCAGCTGCACCTGGATGGTCGATTGACCCAAATCAAGGCTTATAGCCTCGGCATTCACAGAGGATCCGACCAGGCATAGAATAATTACTTTCTTATAAAAAAAAACCGCAATACCACCCCCACGTGTACCCCAATCCCTGTGAATCACATTGGAGAAGGTGTTAAAGGTAAGCAACGAGTCTGGAACAGTAGCCTATCGTCCAACCATGTTTCCACCATGAACACGAGTTCAAAGCTCTCACCCAAAAGCATATGCCGCAGTAGTGGCAACTTTTCTTTTTTAAGACTCTGTGCATTGATTAAGCAGCATTTAAGGGGGTTAATACCATCAGAGTGAGGAAGTGTATCATTAAAGGCATTAGAAGCGGGGTTACATGGACATGTGTTAAACACTACACTAAGCCCCCATTATTGGTCTCTAGTTTCCCTGACTGGAGCGAATGTTATGGTATCTACTGCTATAACCCATAGCGTCAGACAAGGTACAAGAAAGAAAGAATTTTCCTTGTGACGTAAGGTGAATACCGTCATTCGACAGAAAATTATTATCCAACACATTCGACCAAATGTCGACAAAGAAACACTTGTAAGTTTTACACAGCCTGCTAAATATTTCATTACAGCTCATCAAGTGGTCGCTAGCACATCCTGGGTATTTCCTGGTTTTTAGCTGTGGCAACAAGCCTACCACGGTTATCTTGGCACTTGGTCGGTTTTTGTAGATCACTGCAACAAGTTCAGCAAGTTTGTCAGTAATTTGTTGTGGGGAATCAATGGTCGCATTATTTCCACCTGCGCAGATGACAATTTATGGAGCCACTTTTGTTTCTTGTAAAATAGAAGGTAGGTGGCTCAATAGTTGCATCCAGAAAAACCCAAGTTTTTGAGGTGGCACCCATCACACGCAATTTTCGTGCATGTGAGTCACCTATGATTATGCATTGGTCGGTCGAAGGCAACCTATCCCTTGTTTGGTCGAGAGTATCAAAGCTGTTAGTTATTTGTAGGGTTCATTCTTTCCAAAACGGCTATAGTCGCTGCTGTAGCTCGTGTACAGGCCCCATTTATTTTTTTCTTTGGATTTTTTGCCTTCCGTATTGTGATATTAGGGTGCAGCTTTCCCTGGTTCACACTCGAATTCATTGGTGCACTGAGAAAGATATCCTGTGGGACATGCTTTGGTTTTTCACAGCAGTCAAGATGAGTATCCAAGGAAGACACCTGGTTGGAACTCTTATGTATCGGTTGGCTGTTGATAAGTTTGTCCTCAATTGAAATAGGGCCAGTCGAAAAAAAAATTGCTTTGGGTTCAGTTTGTCCAAATGGGCAGAAAGCAACTCAAGACGACCCTCGTCGGACATCATAATACGTGTACTGATAGTCACAATACCATTTTCCGAGAAGGGATCACTTTCTACACCCTTGTTAGCATTGTCAACAATTAACACATCTTTCTTTTTAGGTGTGGTGATGGCTTGGTTAGTTAGATTCCCATAGATGTTAGCCAACATGGCAAGCTGGTCTGAGAACAATTTTTCTATTTTGTTTTCGAGATTCAAGAGACTGGATGAGACCCTATCATCCAGACTCTGTAAAACCGATCCAATTTTATATTTATACCTGATTTCATCCTACTGGATGTGTGTTTGATCCATTAACGAAAAACAAAATAAACAATAAAGTGTGGAAAACGTGTCTTTTATGGAGAAAACGTGCCCTCAATAACGTTGACTCTTGTTACTAGTAACTAGTAACTAGCTAGTTAATCCAACGGGACCCATGTTAATTCTCATGTGGTATAATGACACCTGTGAAGCTCAATAGGGAAAGTTGTCAAATCTAAATAGATGTAAAGAGACGTATGGGGAAGTGTCTTAAAAAGGGGATTGCAGCTATAAGCACGTGGCCCTGAAGTTACGCGAAAATGTAAAATTATTGTTGTAACCATTGTTTGCATTGTCATCCAACAGTCAAATAGTCCAACAGTCCAACAGGCAGATGATCTTGCTTGTGCAGGTAGTCGGTATCATAGTGGGGTGGTGGCAGTGCTATCCGCTGCTAAAGATCTGCGGATTATCGTTGATGCATTTATTGACAAGCAGTGGAAATCTGCCTGGTTTGGTGGACAGTCTAGACGGGCCCTTTACGCGATACACCCAGACACCACACCCCCTCGTGTTTTGGCGTCATCATCTGTTGATGCGGCTGGTAAGGCACAGTTGGCATTCGTGTCTCAGGGAATATGGTTTTCACTTAGGGTAGGCACCGAGTCCTTTGTGTGATTGTGGGGCTACTGAGACAGTGCAGCACTTCCTTCTCGAGTGTCCCCAATTGAATGGTGCACCCAGCAGGCATCTTGGCAAGTTTAACCTAGGGCGTGACTTGCTGAAAGCGCTGGGTGTTTTTCCCCGTTTTCTCTCCTCTGTAGCTCAGTTTCGGTCCATAACTGCATATTGTCGTGCGTCAGGCAAAAAAATTTGATGTGGTGGGATTGGAAGATCCACCTGTTCATCTGAGGCTGGTGTATAGTGTCGGTACCTGTAGAGTTTTGCAGTCCTGAGGTTACTGTAGCTCCTAGTCGTGTATGTATGGATTGCTCTTGTTGGTGTATTTTAGCTTAGTGTATCAGGGTAGGGCGCTTGGCTACGGGCCACTGCTCTTAATAATAAAATTCAATTCAATTCAACTATTATACGCGCATCGTTTTAGTACTTAATTGTCAAAATACATTGTTGTTGCAAGGAAAGTTGAGTGAGTTAGGCTGAGTCTTATGGGTGTTTTTTATGTGTAGCCCAGAGGTTAGGCCCTGTTTGGTGGATCACTTTGCGCATGTGTTGTTGCTGTTGGTAGATTTGAAGGAAGTAGTGGCGATTGGTCCACTACACTTGAACAATATGTATCAGGTGAAGTGTAAATCCAAAACAGCCAGGAGAGGGTATTGGATGAGAACTTGGGTTTATGTGAATGTCATTTATGTAAAGTTCTGGAGCCTTGTGAGAGATTGGTCAAGTGAACGTTTTCTGGTTACCATTTGAAGTGAGTGATAGGGTGGTCAAGTTGGCGTTCGGAAGATAATAAGAGTGGTGGTGGAAGTGGCTCGTGAAATATCTAGTGTCGGATCGTTCATTCACTCCTATTCTCATGTGCGTCGTGTGGTGTGAAGGCTGAGGGAGTCAGTGGGTGTGGAAGATAACTCTGAAGTAGTTAATGTGGATAGTATACAAGCGTTAGTTGCAGTTCCTAACAGACCTCCTTAATGTCTAAGATATGGCTTGTCCGGACATAATACGTAGATTTTGTTGAAGGTTAGGTGTGTGCAGGGAAGCCAACCACGGAATCCCGAATCCTGGAATCCAGGGACCCCGATCAATTTTAGTCCCGAAATTCCATGGATTATAGCTACCTAAATCCCGGGATTTCCGAAATTTAAAATAAGCTAAATTTGCGTAAATTAATCTTTTTCTTTGTGAATTTAATGTTTTTCTTCCTCTCGTCTATAGACTCGAGTCTATCTACTGATAACATCTAAATTCTAGATCATGGTTGGAAGTGACAAGTTCTTCAGTGTCCTTGCAACACCATCAAAGAAAATGGACAAAAACTTATATTTCGAAATCGTCTTTTGCTTACGCTGGTGTCGGACAGAGAAGTAAAGTTAACATGCAATTATAAACACACACAAAAAATACTAAATGTCTATTTATTTGATTGTGTTTTTACTGCAGCGTCATTGCTCCTAAAAGACTTCAACAACGGTTGTTATGCAAGTCTCAGGATGAACTTCCATGTTGAATGTCAAACTTTGAAATCCTATAGTTGCCCTCAGAATTGACACCGACTAGCGAAATTCTGCAGTTGGAGTAGTGTCACAACTATTTCATTGCATTAAAAATTTTAATGACAAAAAGCGAAACGTTTGGCCTCCACTGCAGGCAATTTCTTGTTGTTGTTATTGTTGTTCTTGTGTTTGGAACTCTTTGTCCACACCTGGAGATCGAAGCAATAAACCAATTTTCAAGTTGTTTAGCTTAAACGTAGGGATGAACAAAGCCTAGAAGCTTTTGAAGGCTTTATTAATGTGAAAAAATCTTGTAGTTTTTGTTCTTCTTGTTGGGGAAATTTTGCTTTAACTAAACATCGAAACAGTAAAGCGATTTATAATTTTTATAGTTTAAAATGTAGATATTATTAAGGACCAGGGCCTTTACAACGCTATTTTAATGTGACTACAATATTATTGTTATTATTTCAGTTTTAAAAGTGTTGATTTCAATTAACCGATTTTAAACTTTAATAGGTAAAAACATAGGTGTCAACAAGGCCTAGGGCCTTTCGTACGCTATTTTAATGTGACTACAATATTCTTGTTGTTGTTGCTATTCTTGTTGGAGAAATTTTATCTCACCTAGAGATAGAACCAATGATTCGACTTTCAATTTTTATAGCTTAAAACGTTAGTATTAAAAAGGATCTGATTCTTATAATAGTTATTTTCAGGTGACCACAATATTCTTGTTGTTGTTGTTTTTCTTGTTGGAACAAGAAAAAATAGGCTTCAATGGGGACAGGCCGATGTGGTGTTGGGCTGTATAATAAGTTATGGGGACTGGGTATGATTCCTACCAGTTGGAAAATGGTGATTCTTCTTCCGACGGCGGAGAGTGGAAGAGACATGCATCGCATCATATCTTAATTTTCATATTGATCTTCTATCCTGCCTAAGGAAGGTGTTTAAGAGGATCGAGTCCCGTTCCGTGTTACACTGCAAGCAATTTGGTTTTCGCCTTTTTAGGAGCATTCAGGATACGATTCTGCTTTTGGAGTCGGATGTGAGAGAAGTCTGGAGAGTTAATTATGTTATGGTGGCGGTTTGCCTGGATATAAGAGAGGCATACAATAGGGTGGTGTTGGACTATGTTTGGTTGGAATTAGTTCGGGGTGGTGTCTGTATGAAGATAGTGTGCATGGTATAGGCTTTTTCGTAACTAGGTTTGGTAGGCAATTTTCTAAGGTTCAATCAAAGTCAAGGAGATTGCCGCAGGGGAGATTCCTTAGCCCAGTTCTATTTACGGTCCTTCTTAATGGTCAGTTGGAGGTTTTGCCCTGCTGTCGAGTGAGCCATCTTTGCGGATGACCTGGTAGTGTGGCTGGTGGGTCCAAATGTTGTTGTGACTTAAAAAGCATTACAACGGGTGGTGACTGTAATTGAGTCCTGGTTAGCAACAGAAAGGTGGATCTATTGGTGGACAAATCCAGGTTACCGTCTTTAGTAGGTATGAAAATTACTCTGTGTCCTTTCTGATCGGTCAGGTGGTGGCCAGTGTATTGGAGATGTGTTATTTATAGGTAACGTTCGACTTGAGGTTGACGTGGTCCAGGGAGGTTCAGGAGGCGGGTCATCGGGTTAAACAGAGTTCCGGGATTCTATTTTGTTTAAGCATTACTAGTTGTGGGATGGGTACAGGGTGAGTTGGTGAGGAAGGTATATGTTTCCTTTGTCCAGTCTTTGTTGGATTACGATCCCCTTCCACCCTAAAGGGAAAGTTTTGCAAGTACAGTCAGAGGTGAATGTCTGCTTGTGGCTTTTGACTGATGGTGATTCTTGTCATTGCCTGTCCTGTCTTTGCACGTGGAAGCTGGTGTAGTGGCATTGAAATTTCGCGTTTTGGTGCTTCAGTTGGGTTTTGTTGTGAGGAATATGGATAGGATGCGTAAAGATGTTATTCGGATTTTATTGGAAGAGTACATGTTATTGACTGAAGCCAAGCTGAGAGAGTGGGGTCTGCGGCTAGAGCGGTTTTGTTGTATAGGTGCTCCCTGGTGCCAGGCGTGGGCATTAGTTTTTCGTGGTCGCCTGTCCCACTGTGTAGTTGCTCGGTCCCAAGAGTTTGGTAAGGTTAGTGTTGGTACTCATGAGGAGTGTTTGGACGTATACTGTGATGCTTCGTTTCTGGATTTCTGTTCAGGGGTGTTAGAGGGTAGGTCCCAGGGGTGAAGAAGCACGTCAGTTACTTCTTATCGTTAATTCCTTCAGCGATTATAGCGAAATTTGTTGCAGTCGCGGTGGTCCTAGGGATGTGAGGAGCTCCCCCATAGGGCTTTTGTGGTGCGAACGGACTCTAAGTCGGCTCTGGCATTAGTCAGGGGCAGCCTTCAGTGGTTGGGTTTCTCCAATCCACCAGTGTCGAAGGTTTTTCCATTTGGGTTTGGCCAGGAAGTCCGTTTCGGTGGCATGGGTGACAGGGCTTGCAGGCATGGTGGGAAATGAAAAAACAGACTACCTGTCGAGGGCGTATCGTAAGGAGGAATGTCTGCTGATTAGGATCTAGCGTTTCACTGTGAAAAGATTGTGTTGAGTAGCTGGGAGGACGAATGGGTTGAAACGGGATTTGGTACGGCGTATTTCAATTTCCACCCTTCTATGTCCGCCTTTTTTTCCTTCGTAGGGCAGATGTGATTGTGGGACAGAACGATTTCGCCAATGTGTTTTTGTGGGGTAGAAGAAGAGACAATTAAGCATTTCTTGTTCAGGTGTCACTCAGTGCAAGCCAGCGCCTCATGTGTGTGGCTAGGCCAGTATGCGAAGTGCTGTATGGTCAATGATGACTAGAGCTCTGTAATAAATCCTTAATCAATCGGTTCACAAAAACAACAAATCTTACTAAGAGACTGGGAGTCTTTCATTGCAAGAAGAGTTTGAAATCAAGTAGGAAAAAAGTTTTTTCAAGGAAGTGTGTCTCGTAATGTGGCAAGTTTGTTGGTTGATCTAGACACATGCTAGTGTGTTGCTGCCAAATATATGATCGACGCATTTCGATGGGATTAAATGTAACTGGCTTCACTGTATAGAGTAACAGTATCCTCGGGAGGAGGAATTGAAGGGGGATGTGTTGATTGAGTATACGAAGAAAACAAAAATCAGCAATTATTAGGCAATGTGTACAAATTAGAATTGAAGAAACTTAAGCATATGAAGCATGGACATACAATAAACCATACCATGTCAGTTTGACTGATGTAACAGCTAATGGTCAATAGCAAACGTAAAAAATATGAAGTTGATAATTTGTCGACCTAAGTCCATAAAAAAAGTAGACATTAAGATACGACAATGTGGCCCTTTAGAAATTCAGTCTTTTGAAAGTTGTGATATCCACCCAAAACAAAAACTGGTGTAAGAGAAGCCAGCAAATTTCCAAAAAGGGTCGGGTTTGAAATAAGTGATATAATTCAGCCAAAGAAGGTCGCCATGGTTAATCCTTTCAGCCAAGTTAACTGCACCAATTAGTTCTTAAGACGTTAAATGAAAGCTTGAAGATTGCTATCACGAATAGCAATGTGCTAGTTTTCATTTAACTTACTATTAGTCGCTGCGATTAACTTTTCTAAAAGGATAAAACAATGGTGGACTTTTCCTTGGTTGAATGGTGCCACTACTTTAAAAGGCTGACCCTCTTCGGAAACTTGGCGACTTCACTTACACCAGTGTTGGTTTTAGGTGGATTGTTTTTAACAGGAAAGCGGTCAGTGTTTGCCTCATCAACGAACTGGCTCAGTGTTCTCCTCATCAACGAACTGATTGTCAGAGTGGGCGAAGCGAAATACTTCCATTTTAATTCGACGATTATGAATTTTGCTGTCCCTGGTTATCTGTCAGTCTGTTTTATCCGCAGTTAGTGTATAATTCGTGAATACGCACGAATATTCTTCGAAAGAAGGGTGAACGACTAATGCACATCAAATACACATTAAAATATTTGTGGGACGAAATTCTAGGTCGAACATTAGAAATAAATCCATAGCTTGAGCAAATACAACAAAAGTCTACAGAATTATTCTTTGAATTTATGCCGAAAGCATGTATACACGTAGTTTTGAGATGAAATTACATCCTTATGAGTAGGGGTAGAGATTGGGAGGGGAATGGCTCTTAAAGCACCCAACGCTGTTTGAATTCGAACGAAATTTGAATTGAACATTTTTTGAACTTAAGTCAAACGAAATAAATCCATGTTGTTATAATAATGGATTGAAATCCAAGATGGTGGCCCAAAATGGCGCTCCTCCCAAAAAACTGTTATTGGTTTGTAACTTTAAAATCGTTCATCAGCGTGAACACAATCTATTTCGAATGGTATAGTCATATTTAGTGGTTCTGTTTAATTTTTGTGACAATTATAAATAGCAAAAGAAAATTAATGGCGTTAATAAAAACAAATTCTAAATCCTTCATCATTTCAAACGCCAAGAGGGTTGTTTAAAATTTTAAAAAATGAAAAATTCCCTGTTCAGCATATGGTTAAATTCAAGTGCAATAAACGGTTTTTAGCTTTGCACTTCTAAAATTAATGGTTTATTATATTAAACATAAAACGGTTACGAATAATATAGCGAAATAAACTTTGTTGAAGAAATACAAATTTCACCTATATTTCTAAATAAAAATGGTAAATAAAAACTGCTGAAAAAGGGGCCAAACTATTTACTTGAAAGCTAGATGGCGCCAAACCATTTATTAGCTTGAAAACTTGCCTGTTTTGAATAATACTTTTTATATACTTCTTGGTTTTGACGGCCTACCTTTCAGCTGTTAACTTTTTAACTCTTAACGTTTTACTTAGGCTAGTTAATAGTCGAGGCACTTAGCCTCCTTTATACTGGTATTGCAGTTTCTGCATTCCTACAAATAATATTATTGGAGAAAAGTGAGCGGAGCTCCCTTTGAAGAGATCAAAATGCAATGAAAGCAATCACATCACACGACAACTACTTGTCTCTATCAAAACGAAACTCACAGAATTCGGGGACTACCTAGACGTGATTCATAAAAACTGATCAGAAATCCGTCATGATGCGGAAAAATAATGAACAAAGAACTTCTCCATACTATAGCTGGTGGGAATCCCGTTACTACATTGTAAGCCATGATACGATTGGCTGAAAAAGTGTGCAAAGCAAACAAAAAACAGAGTATGTTACCCTCACTGCAAAGGAAGTAGTCAAGGGAAAATGGGTTGGTTTAGTTTTGAGAGTAAGGAAAAGATGTAGTTTCAATTTGATAAGAGGATTACGGAAATGCAGATATGGTGCGGAAGAGATTCCAAAGCAATGAAAGAAATCACATCACATGACAACTATTCGCTCGAAAACAAGCTTCGTGATGACCGATAGAGCGAAAAGAACGAAAATCACCACTTGGTAGCCTCATAACAAAGAAAACGTAAATAAATAAATAAGTTGGTCAAGTTTGGAGGACATGGAAGGGATGATGAAATTATAAGTTGACAGGAGGATAAGGGAATCGTTGAGATGGAGCAAAACCAAGGAGGTGGTGTGGAAATGATGAGTTGAGGATCTAAGCGGGTGGGCCATACAAAGGGTTGGCAGCAAAGTATGCCTGGTACAGGGTGAAGGCCTTGACAAGGATATGGGATAGAAAAAAGAGGCTCAGGAAAGTTAAGACTAAACTGTGGATGAAGTCGATGTAGTAGGAAGGGGATTGAGTGGATAAGAGAACTGGAGTTTGGATGGTAGAAGTGTCACAGCGGGATTGGGGAAGTGCACATTTGTTCAGTGCCACAGAGGCGAGTTAAATCACGCGTCATGGATGTGTGCCGTGGGTAGTGACGCATTTATCAGGTGACTGGGCTACTCCACTTAGACGGCCTAAGATCTGCTATTATCGTTCGTCAGTGGCATCATAGCAAACAGTCGTGGCTCGTGGTTTAGAAGTTTAGCACAACTTTGCTCCCAAATGTCAGTGATGTAGTTGACGGCACCGTATGATCTTCAGCATTAATTTTTTTTGAAGTAAGATATTTCCGAATTCGTAAAAATCCAAACTGGATGCAGAAAATGTAGTCCAAAACGGCTGTAACATCTGTACCGTTGATCATTTAATTTAAATGAAAAGATTACAAATAATCTTTCAAGGTAAATGTCCTTCAAGCAAGGTCCTATGTCATTTACTATAAAGCTACCATTATATTGCAAATTACTCATTTAATTCATGGTTAAATGCTAAATATTCACGTGTTAGATGAGAGGAAAGTGCGAGCATGGTCAACTATTCACAAAACTATCAAAGACCGCAGTAGCAGTTCTTATGTAAGCATCAGCATGAACTTCCATGTTAAACATCGCACTTTGAACTCGTAAAGTTTCACCAGAATTGACATAGAGCAACGAAATTCGGTATTTGGGGTCGTGTCATAACTAATTCGCTGCACTGCATATTTTAATGACTACAATTGAACCATTCGGCCTCCACAGTATTGCTATTTCTTGTTGTTGTTGGGACTCTTTGCCCTCACCTGTAGATCGAACCACTAAACCTATTTTCAAGTTCTGTAGCTGAAAATGTAAGTATGGACAAGGCCTAGGCCTTTGACATGCTATTTTAATGTAACTACAACATTCTTGTGACGGAAAGATCTAGATCTTGTGTAAATGATCTAGAAATTTTTCACTCGCCTAGAGATTGAACCAATGAACCAATTTACAATTTTTATAGCTTAAAATGTAGGTATTAACAACGACCAGAGCCTTTTGAACGTGATTTTTATGTGACTTAAGTATTCTTGTCGGCAGAGTATTTATTATTGTAGAGCACTGGGCAGAAATCATAAAGTGGAGAACAAATTTTTGCAAATCGAGCTAAACCACGAAATTTGGTACACAATCTTTCTTAGCAGTACAAATTGAACCAGTCATGAACTCCACGACATATCGCCAATATCCCCCAGGCCCCCCCCCCCCCCCCAGTACCCTACCCCTCTGTGTCACCTCCTAGTGGCTTAAGCAAGAAATTCTTGCAGATCAGGCTAATTACATGAAAATGGGCACACGAGTCAACGTTAGCAGCATAAATTGAATAAGCGATAAACCTCCCCCCTTAATATACCCCCAAAGGGGTCCCAGCACTACCCTGTGCCCCTTCCCTGAGGCTTGATCAACAAATTCTTGCATACCGAGCTAAAATCTTGAAATTTGGTACACAAGTCATTCTTAACAGTACAAATCGAACCAGCCATGGAACCCACATGAAATACCCTGAAAGGGCCAAGAGTGTTCCCAGTACCCCTCACTGAGGTTTGACCAACAAATTTGTGCAAATTGAACAAAAGACATGAAATATGGTACAGAAGCCTTTCTTAGTAGTACAAACTGAACCAGCCGTGAACCCCTATGAAATACCCTCAAGGGGCCCCAGCGGGGACTTTCCCCAGCACCCCCTTGTGCCCCCCTCAGAGGCTTGGGCAACAAATTCTTGCATATCAAGCTAAAAACATGAATTTGATACTTAATTGATTCTTAGCAGCATGTATGGAATCAGCCCTGGAACCTCGATGATATACCTCCAAGGATCCCCAGCGCTGCCCTGTGCCCCCTCCCTAAAGCTTGATCAACAAATTCCTGTAAATCGAGCTAAAAGCTTGAAATATGGTACACAAGTCATTCTTAGCAGGACACATCGAACCAGCCATGGAACTCCCATGAAATATCCCTAAATATCCCTCCCCTCCCTGAGACTTGACCAACAAATTATTGCAGATCGAGCTGAAAGCATGGAATTTGGCACACACATCAGTCATAGTATTACTAATCGAACTAGCAATGTAATTCCCGTGAAATCCTCCAAGGCCCGTCAGTGCTTCCCCTTCATTCCCTCTTCATGATGCTGATACCCGAAAAAGTCTTCCAGATCGTACTAAAAGCATATATTGTGGTGGACCAATCAATCTTAACAGTAGCAATTAAAACCAGCCAATGATCCCCACGAAACTCCACCAGAGCCTCCCTAGCATACCGCCTCCTGTGCACCCCCATGGATCATCGATGACCAACAAATGGTTGCTGAATGAACTAAAAACATACATTGTAGCAGTAGAAATCGAACTATATACGGAAGTCCATGAGATACACTTGAGGCCCCTCCCCAGTGCCTCCCTGTGTCCCCTCCATGAGGCTAATGACCAACAAATTCTAGTTCGATTTATACTGCTAAGAATGACTTGTTTACCAATTCATGTTTTACACGATCAGCAAGAATTTGTTGGTCACTAACCTCATACAGGTGAGTGTGGTTAGAGGCACAGGAAGGTGCCTTATCGGGTATCTCGAGTGTTTCCATATCTAGTTCGATTTATAAAATAATAATTGATTTGTGTAACACATTTCATGGCTTTTAGCTAGAAAAGCATGATTAGCTCAATTCTGGCCCGTAACAGTTGTACTAAACCTGGAGATAAACCAATAAACCAATGCTCAAATTTTATAGCTCAAAAGGTAAGTAAGAAGAAAGTCTAGGGCCTTTTGAACGCTATTTTAATGTTACTACAATTGTTCTTCTTCTTCTTGTTGGAGAAATTTGCTCTCACCTGGAGATCTAACTAAAGAACTAATTTTTATAGTTTAAAATTGAGTATTAAAAAGGCTCTCTTATAACATTTATTTTAAGGTGATTACAATATTCTGTTTGTTGTTATTCTTGCTGGAACAAGAAAAAATAAAAGGTATAGTTATTAAAAACCGCTTAAGTGCATAAAATACGGATCCAAGCCTTAAACTTAAAGCCCTATGGGAACAGAAATTAGAAAAAAACATTTAAGTCATCAGTATCGCACTAATACATGTCAAAGAAGCACCTGCTTGTTTTTTGGGACGTTGGAGATTCTTTTACGCGTCTTACATAGTGCGACACTGATGGCTTACATGTCTATTTTTTAATATATTCCGTTCCTTTAGGGCTTTAAGTTTTTTAAGCTTACATCCCTTTTTTATACGCTTAAGCGTTTTTAATACTATTTAGTGTATTTTTAGACAAGTTTCCTAGGCAATATTGCATGAACAGTGTCATGACGAGCTTTTTTTTTCGTTACAGTTAACGTGAAACGTCTTACAAGGTACTTTGCAGTCATATTAGTTACTGTAGTCCTTACAACTATATACCAAAATTATTTATGGTCAAAGAAATTCTGTCCGAATACATGCACCAACTTCACAGAGGCGTATACGACAGTGAAACCAACCGCTGTGAAACCGTTTACCACTGTAAATCCTACCTCTGTGAAACCTACCACAATGGAACGTACCACAATGAAACCTACCACAATGAAACCTACAACAATGAAACCTACCACAAGGAAACCTTCTACAACGAAAACTTCATCTACCGTGAAGTACTCTAATGAAGTATTTAGTGAGTTGGCCACTGTAATTCAACAGTTACACATATCAAGAGAGAGTCAATTACCACCATCCAACAATTCTATGAGACATCTTCAACGAATAATGATACTGCTGAATCCCGGCTACATATCTGGTAAAATTCTAAACCCAAGTCTAAATACCTCGAAGGATCAAGTAGTGTGTCCTGAGGTTTTTAGCAACAGAAGTTACGGTAAGCCGTACTACGAAAATGAGAAAGGCTGGGTAACAATACCATGCAATGCACCTCCTATCGACAAAGTTGTATCCATTGTTATAAATACTGTGACATTTGAAAACTGCTCACAATATCTAAATTGGATTCTAACAGGTATAAACAAAACCTACCCTACCATTTCTATTTATGTTGCAACAAAGTTACAATGTGTTACCAAGTTAACTGCTGATTTCCCCAATGTACATCCAGTGACTGTGAACACTTCAGACTCTTCGGGCAAAATTTGGATGAAGTTACTGTCATCTGTTACTACACCATATGTTTTTGTTGCGCGTGATATCTTTCATTTCAATAACTTTTCGAGACTTGAGAGGCAAATTAGCATCATAGATAACTATCACAATATCCCAATTGCTGGTGGAGCTGCACGCAACCTTACTGGTCACTGGAGCGTGGGTTGCTACCAAACTGAAATGAGTAACTATGTACTGAAATATGTAGAAGGCTATCACATTTCCAGAAACGAATGTATGTTTTGTGATTACTTGTCTGGACCATTTGTAGCGCGAACAAATATATTCAAAGAGATCCCCTTCCATAACTCCCTTTCAGAAGAGATGCTGTTTATTGATTTTTTCCTTGAACTAAAAAATTCCAGTTATTTAGCAACAAGTTGTCCAGATGCAATGCATTTTGCTAACAGCCAACGTCCAGAAAATCTCAACAAAGACATGTGGATTCCAGTGGCTCGTAAATGGGAGTTGAGTAGAGTTTTACTGCCAAAAGCAATAAAGTTGTCCATATCATGCAAAGAAAGTGGCCTTAGTTGCAAACGGTCCATAACAAAATCTTATTTAATTCCTCTTTGTTGTAGAGAAAAATACTTTCTCAGGCTCAAGAAGATGTTTGATACTGGCATGCATTACGAATTCCGAGATGGCGATGTATTAGCTGCTGTAAAAATGCGAGGAAGTATTCCTTGGGACACTGACACTGATCTCTTTGTTAGGACAACAGACAAAGAACTCTGGAATAAGACTAAGGAAGCCCTAAAGACAATTAAATACAAGTCCATTGATTATGGAGAATGGTTGTCCGTTCGTGAACCTGAAACCAGCATCAACATGGATCCGATTAAAGAATTATCTTATGACGTCCTTTTGCCAGAAGAATTGAAGAGCCAACCCACACTTGTTGAGTATGATGGCGGATGGTTACAAGGACCTGCAAGT
Source organism: Lithobius niger (assembly GCA_023313725.1). Lineage (NCBI taxonomy): Eukaryota > Metazoa > Arthropoda > Chilopoda > Lithobiomorpha > Lithobiidae > Lithobius > Lithobius niger. Next base: position 40,188 of record JAHWFP010233627.1, on the reverse strand, counting down.
CCAGGGCTTTACGCTAGAAATGATTATGGAGCAGAAATTCTAAAGCACGTCCAAAGTTATAGCTTCTATGGACACAGTGACCAATACACATTATATAACCCCGGTGTTTTTTTACCGTGTCCAAAACCCCACCACCATGCGTGTCTTGACCATTTTTCTGCAGATGGAAATATACAATTTATAGCACCATAGGTGTTTACACAGAGGCACAAGGTCAACTATTTATAATTTAAAACATTTAATTCAATACATTTTTGATAGGCAATAAAATGGTGTAGGTAAAATATACACAATTAAAAGTATGAATTTAACCAAAACAAATAAATAAAAATGCTAATTACGAAGTGTTGGGATCAGCACTGTGCTGGTTCCATAAGGAAGGTTTCTTCAATATAAGACTGTGACGAAAACATTTTTAGAAAACATATTAAGAACTATGTACATTACTTGAGCTCATTTTCTTAGTTTCATTATGTTTCTGTGAAGTCAGCACATATGAGCACATATTTAAATTTATTTATCCATTTTCAGTGCGCACAGACTGGTTATGATAATTAAGAAAATGGGACTAGGTATATTTCACTTCCAAAAACAGGCGACTCGTATAAACAGAAAAATCATCTAGCGTCATTTATGTAATTCAACTTTGCTATGAATTTTTAAATGATTTTTGATCAACTTTTTTTAATTTCTCTTTTTAATGTGTGCGACTTAGGGCACACAAACAAGAAAAAATTTCATTGTTAATATTTTCCTTTTTGCCCCATGAAGATTCGTTGCAAAGACGAAGGAGACGATTCCATAATATGGCAGAAGATGGCTTAGAATTTTACAGATATTTACGTTACTTTGTACGTGCCGTTCTGGATATCCATTACCTGTGAATTTAGCATTTTTTTCTCTTATTGCTATCTTTCCCTAGAGATTTTAAGTTGTGTAGAACTACACAGCTCGGTAATCCAAATGTGCATGCGCAATCGCGTACCCCTCCTTTAAAAGCAGCGAGGCATAACTGGTTGCCATCTTTTTTCCCTACCGACCACTACATGAGCACACTTTCGTTTTTCTGGGAAACTTTGGTTTCGAAGATCATTCATCACCTTTCGTTTGGACCTCCAAGCAACAATGAGAAGATCCAAAGGTGCCCTGAAAGAAGATTCTTCCAGGAAGACATTTCCTCCAGCCAGCCCATCGTCTGTCCATCCTGATGTTGTCGTCAGCCAGTTGTCTCCCCTTTCGTCCAGACCTTCGTCTGCCCTTCGTCGTTCTCACCGAAATTTAACCAAGCGATCATCTGCGTCGCCGTCTCCGCAAGGCTCGGCTTCTTTCCCAAGTGTCATACGATCGCCTCCACTAATCCTGGCGCTATATGCCTTTTCCCTGCTCTCCCTTCAGCTCTCACCTGACACTACGGTAATACTTCGACCACGTCTCCTGTTCCTTGTGGTCATTCCGTCATCTCCACTCCCGATCTTCAGGCCTTCCAGTCCGAACTTCGTCAGGTCAAAGAAATATACGCCAGCTTGAAGCGGAAAGTCAACTCCCAAGAAGAAGCAAAATACATAAAAACTCTGACCCACGAGCACAACCTTCTCTTAGGCCTTTCGTCTTGCTCTTCTCACTGCTCTCAAAACAGTCACTGGTGCCCACCGCAACTCCAGCTGATTAACCTCTATCAAAGGACCAAGTACACAGACAGGGTTGTTCGTCATTTTCAGCAAACAAACGACTCTTGTCATTCGTCATCGCCTTCGTCTTTCAGCTAGTATTATATCCTTGATTTGTTGCGGCCAAATCATCCATCCATGCCCCTCGCAAGCGTCATCGCTCTCTGCCTTTTGTTTCCGGCAAGAGGCGTCGCAGCTTCCCATCTGGTGACAACGAAAGGACCTGGTCATCAAATCTAAACATAACCTTTTGTTGACCATGGATCCCTCCCTTTCGTTCCCATGACAGACCTCACCCACGCCCTTCTCGTGGTAGACCTTCCAGCTCCCGTCCATCTCGATCTCTCGTCAAATGGACTCAGCTTTGGCGACCATGAAATGAAGCCTCCAACCGCAGCCATTATCACGACTAAAGCCATCGTCCCTTTTGTGTTGACTCAACCCTTTCGTCTGTCGCCCAGATGAGTCTTTGGAGAATAACTCGATTCAAGACAACAATCCTCGACATGATCGCTTCTATGAAAGTTTTCTTCGAAGATGATCCTTCAGGAATCCCACTGTCCGACGTTTTAAGGACGATAGAAAATGCCATCCCTGTCTACTTCCTCTATAAACCGTCTTACGAAATCGTAACCCAAAATGTGTTGCTGTGTTAGGCCAATCAACCACCCTTCTCACCACACTCTTACGAAACGGGAGTTTACTTTTTGGAAAGGGTGAACCACTTGAATTATTTAAATAACCTTCCCTGCCAAGACTCGGTCGTGAATCATGATCCTTCAAACCTTTCGGTGATGGCTCTGCCAATCGAAAGCACTTAGAAACATATCCACAATATGAGTTCCTCTCAGCTGAAGCAAAAATGGATTTTGAGACGGCTCTACCGATAACAAAGAAAATTGAAGTTACTTCTCCAAACTCAAAAGACAGTGACAAGATTTTACCCCTTGGTCCCAGAGCAGCATCTCAAGCTGACAAGCTCAACACCGCTGCCAAAGCCCTATGCTAGAAGATTTCGTCCCAACCCAATCAACATAAAGCCTCACCTTTCTGATAAATCAGGTTTTCAAGAATGCATGCTTTGTGACCTTTCATTCCCTGAACTGGCTAACAAAAGCACTTTTCAATTGATCACTTCTTCTTCGTGATGTTGATCTTAATTCTGCTTCAAACCTCAATGACTCGACGAAATATGAATAACGCAATCAACGAGTTTGACACCCTCTTTCATGACCTAAATCCGAAACTTTTTCCACATTTGGCCTCTTATGGAAACTGAAAGAAACAAAGCCTAAACAACTATCCAAGCCAATTTTCAAGAATAAAAACCCTTTTGTTAAAGCAACAAAGACAACTGGTCGTGAACAAAGAACAACGAACAACCACAAAGATCCAAACAAGTTATACATTCAGTCCTTACGTGGTAGGTCTTCCATCCATAGGAAAGGCAGAAACAACAACCGCAGCTCAACACCTGACCGACGTAGCTACTATTCTTCCCCAGGTGTTAGAGGGAAACCGTGCAACAACCAATGATGTAAACTGCCTTTCGTCCCTACCCGTAGGAGGCCAACTTCACCATTTTCTATCATCTTGGAAAAAATTAACTTCAATTCAGCAGATTCTTACCATCATAAACCAAGGCTTTCATCCCCCCTTCTCCAGCAAACCAACCATTGTCTCCCAGCATCCGTGGGAATTCGCCCCTTCAGGTTCCTCTCGTCTTTCGTCCGAAATCAAAGGCATCCTAACAAAAAGAGTCATAAAAGAAAGTCCAAACCCCCTTCGCTTCAGCTTCTACATTTCAATCTTCCTTTGTCCAAAGAAATCCGGTGGCGAAAAACTCATCTTCAACCAGAAACCATTAAACAGAAAGATGGAAAACGATCACTTCAAAATGCAAACAGTGGATACCATTCGTCAAATTCTAAAACCAAGAAACTGGATCATCAACTTAGAAGATGTGTACCTTCACGTCTCTCTCCACGCATCAGTACATCGTCTTTTTTGCTCCATGTATGACGGCAATTCCCATGCTTACCTTTCGGCCTAAATGCAGCACCAATGTTCTTCATGCTCATACTCAAACCTATTCTGGCCCATCTTCATCAACACCAAATCACAGCCACCGCGTACTTGGACAACTGGTTCCTGCAGGACCAAAGCCTCGATCTGCTCATTCACAAGCGTAATTGCACCGCAGAACGTCTCAATCACATTGGTTTCAGAATAAACCTTAAGAAATCAAGGCTCACCCTACTTCAGGATTTCAACTTCCTAGGAGTCTCATTCAACCACACATATGCAACAGTAATGCTCTCAAAAGACAGGATCGAGGACATCACAACACAAGCTCGGCCCTTTCGTCAAAAGCCATGGCACACGCTCACAGAACTCAACTTCCTCATAGGGAAAATGGACCCCATGGTGATGGATGACCAGACCACTACACCATTACCAAACCGACACGCCACTAGGCACCCTTTCACTTCCCGTGAACGAAGTCTTACCTTTTGACATCCTCCTTTGGTGGTTAGACATCCAGGTTCTTACGCAGACAGTTTTTCTCCACGAACACCAACCAGATCTTCACCTTCTAATGAACACCACTTTGGAAGGTTAGGGGCTGACAATGCACACCTGGAGATCTCCGGCACATGGACAGCCCACAACCAAGATCACATCAACGTTCTGGAACTGAAGGCCGTCCTCAATGCCCTACACCACTTTCGAAATTTAATCTCAGGAAAGGGCGTCAATATTTATACGGACAACACGACTTTGCATTAATCTGAAAATAATGATACTACCACTTTCCATGCTTGGCACCAGGAACGTCATCACAGGCCCTTTCAAACAAACAAGCTTACCTCTCAAGAGAGTGGACACTAAATAAATCCAACTACGAATAACTGTTCAACACATGGGGCACTCCGATGGTCAACTTATTCGCCAACAGGCACAATGCCATACAGCCCCACTTCATCAGCCCAGTCTCCGACGACCAGCGTACCTGTTGAAGGAAGGTGGCACAAGATCCAGACAACTCCACAACATCACTTCTGCAATCTTCAGACTTTGCATCAATCTGAATATAATGATCCTACCACTTTACGTGCCTGGCACCAGGAACGTCATCGCAGGCTCTTTCAAACAAACAAGCTTACCTCTCAGGAGAGTGGACACTAAATAAATCCAACTACGAATATCTGTTCAACACATGGGGCACTCCAATGGTCGACATATTCGCCACGAGGCACAATGCTAGACAACCCCACTTCATCAGCCCAGTCCCCGACGACCAAGCACGTGCAGTTTATGCACTAACGTTTCCTTGGAAGAACCATTAGGGCTACCTCTTTCCACCATTCAAGCTTCTTCCAGAGGCTCTTCTAAAAATCTAGTCGTCTCAGGGTCTCTTCCTGTTAATAGCCCCGAACCGGCCGTCAGTACCATGGTGACCTTAACTTCTGTACCTTCTCATCGACAACCAAAGAAGACTACCATATGTTCCAGATCAATTGTCTCAAAAGAGAGAACCCTTTTCCACCCCAACTCCAGCACTCTGAACCCTACATGGGAGGCTACTATCATTGGACTCATCAAAGCGGCAGGAATTCTTGATGAAGAATCCATCAGAATTGCAAGCAAAGCCATCAGAGAATCCACTAACAGAATCTATAGCAGCCATTAGAAAGCTGATTTCACTGGTGTAACGGATGGAAAGTCAATCCAATCATTCCCCATATGCTCTTGTTCAATGATCTCTTCAAAGAAGGCATAAAAGGATCCGCAATCCTTGATTACCATTCGGCCCACAATCCTTGATTACCATTCGGCCGTGAACTCTGTGCACAAGCAACAGGCAAGACCAACCTCCTCAGTAATTTCGGCATATCCTCACTCATGAACAGGTCGGACTAGGTAGGAACGGGCTCCTGTGCCATTTAGAGAAATGATGGGCAGAGGCACCATGCATTTTAGCAGAAACTCAAGTCTGATTAAATAATGACTCCTCCAACCTCAGGTCTCTCTAACGCATTGGTCATGGAAAGCCAGGAGCCTGTGCTTGCTTTGATATTCTACTGCATTTCTGGCTATGAGGTAAATTCTTCAACACTTATATTTCAAGGAATGGTTTTTTATTGACGTTTTCCTTTGGGTGGCCTGGGGTTTTTTGTGGAGGATGGGGGGAGGGAGGAGTTAACAAAGGCATTGAAAATGCAAGTAAAGGGAGGAAGAAAGACATAGAAGAGGATTTGTGCTGGAAAGGAAAGAGCACCAGTGAAAATGCATTCACTTTTTTCCTGGTAGGGTTAAAAAACAAGGCTATCTAAGGGGCACAAAAATGTAGCAACCGAAGGGCGCCTGTGCCATGGCACAATGACACTATGACCAGTCCGAACCTGCTCATGAAATGTTTTGAAGTTGAATGACCAACGATTCGCCAAGCCTTTCCAGAATAGGACCTTTCAATCGTTTGTACTCCCTAATGAAGACATCTTATGAACGTCTCTTAAAATGCAGCATTAATCTCCTCACCTGCAAGATGGTATTTTTGACAACCCTTACACTGCCAGCCTTCGTTGCAGTGAAGTAACCACCTGGTCCATTGATCCAGCTTTCTCTTTCTTCCTTCCCAACTTTCATGCAGCCCATTTGACTCCACGATCTTCCTTTCGAGCTAAGACTCCTTTGCGAACTGTCACAATCAAACATCATTCCACACTTTCACACATAATCGGTTACAAGCTTGAATGCCTTCTCTACCCTATATGCACATTACACTTCTACATTAAAAGGACAAAATACAATGAATTCCGAAAAGGACAGATTCAACTCATCCTTTTTTACAAAAGGAATTTCGGTGAAAACCTTTGTAAGAATTATTGCAACTTGGATCAAGACAGCCATTATGAGCACCTACCGAGGTTTAAACATTGACTCTGCTGGCAACAACATTGGAGTTACAGCACATGAGCTGAGGGCCATCTCGAAAGCATGGGCTTTCCACAACAACATCCCGGTTCCTGAGATCCTCACTGTGGCATCCTCGAGAAGCACATCATGTCTTCATATCCCACTACTTCAGGAAGATGTCCACTAAAGCCAATGGTCTACATTAGCTGGGACCCATCATCACAGCCAGATGTGTCATCAAACCCCTTTAAAACTAAGAAGAAGCAAGACAAACAAACGGCCATTTTCAGGGCCACCCAATTCAGAAAATGGAATCACTGCTCCTGTTTTAGCTCTGCTGGGCTAGCTATATTTTGTTTCTATTACGTAAACAGAAATATACAAATATACCTGTACCCACCAAACCTCCTCTATTGAGTTACCACCATGACAAAATGAGAAGAACATCACGCCTCAGTGCTTCTATAGGAGGGCTGCAGCTTCCACACGAACACTTATGTTACCGAGGTGGGTAGTTCTAAACAACTTAAAATCTCTAAGGAGAGACGGCATTCAGAGAATAGAATGCTAAATTTACAGGTAATTTATATTTCTGTTTTTGCAATAGAAACAAAATGTAGCTGGCCTGATGAATGGCAGGCAATTTCCTGTTTTTCTCAATTAAGGTGTTAATTTTTCTATTCAAAAGTGATAACCACATTATTATTTCGCTAATGAGATTGTAATATTTCTACTAGTAAGTGGTGACCTCATTGTTAGCTTTTGTCAAGTGAGATTGAAATATTTATAGTCATAAGTGATATTACCAACAAAATAATTAGTAAAGAAACCACAACGTCTAAAAACGGAACGGCGTTACAAAGTATTGATATAATTTCACCAAGAAAAGGCCACCAATTAAGGTTAACCCACATTAACCAGACAACTTGACACATTGCTCTCTTCTTTAATATCTTTTTGTTTTAATTGTAAGACGCAGAATTGTTTAGTGCAATGGTAAATGCTGTGTGTTATTTGAGAAACCTCCCGTACTTAACGATGGTAGTGATTTTGTAGCCCATCACAACATTGTTTGGGATTGAGTTGTAGGAGTCCAATAGAGTTTTGTTGCCAAGAGCAATAAAGTGTTCATATCATGCGAAGAAAGTGGTGTCAGTTGCAAAAGGTCAATATCAAAGTCCCATTTAATTCATCTTTGTTATAGTGAAAAATATTTTCTTAGGCTCAAGAAGATATTGGATACCGGCTTGCCTTACGAATTTCGAGATGGTGATGCATGAACTGCTGTGAAAATGAGGAAGCATTCCTTGGAACACTGGCAGTGATATCAATATAGGGACACTGGACAAAGTACTCTGGAAGAAGGCTATGGTTGTCTGTTCTTGTACCTGACACCATCACCAACACGGATCCAATTAATGAATTATCTTATGACATCCTCTTCCAGAAGAATTGACGAGCCTACCAACACTAATTGGGAAATATGGTTATGGGTGGTTTCATGGGCCTGTAGGTTCAGGTCTTTACGCTTAAAATAGTTAAGGAGTATTATTTCTAAAGCATGTCCAAAGTTATATCATATACGGTTATAGTGACTCACACGAATTATATTCCCCTGGTGTTTTCTTTTGCTGCGTCCAAATTCCCACTATAAGCGTGTCGTTACAATTTTTTGACAGATGGAAGTATACAATATAAAGCACCATAAGTATTTACACGAAGCCATAGGTCAAGCATTTATACTTTAAAACTTTTAATTCAATGCATTTTTGATGGGCAATGCAGGGAGTAGGGACAATTGATATAGAATCACGAATATGAACATAACCAGCACAAATAATTAAAAATGATAATTAGTAAGTATTGTGATGAGCACCGTGCTGGTTCAGTGAGGTATGATAGCAGTGGTAATTTGCGACATGAGGACCCACATACCTACCCCGAAAACAAGCTTCCAGTGCGTGATTTTTTCTCGATCTAGAGGAGGGGGGAAAATTGGCTGCTTCCGACGCACAGGTTATTTTTGTCAATCTGGAGGATGGGGAAACTGCATTTTTTTCATTTCCGTCGATCTGGACGAGGGTGGGAAAGTGCCTTTTGCTACTTTTTTCATTATCGTCTATCTGGAAAAGGGTGGAAAAGTGCTTTTTGCTACTTCCTATTACATGCATAAATAGACCCTCAAAAAAAAATCGCTTCCCACTTTTCGAGCACGGGATTTTGTCGATCTGCAAAAGGGGGAAAAGGCCTGCTTGCCGCGCAGGGAAAGTCGTAGATCTGGATAAAGGTGGGAAATTGCTTTATCCTACTTTTTTTTTGGTTTTCGTCAATCTGGACCGGTGGGGGAGGGGCGGGGGAACGCCCTCTTCCCACTAATCGCATGCTGAAATTCATCAGCGGGGAAAACGTCCGCTTCTCACGCGTGGGATTTTATCCATCTGAGGAGGGTGGAAAGTAGTTTTTCCTACTTTATTTTTCGTTTTCGTCAATTTGGAGAAGTATTGGAAAGTTCTTTTTTTGTATCTCCTATGACATACACTAACAGACTCTAAAAAATCACTTCTCGCCTCCCGCACACTGGAATTCATTCATCTGGATGGGAGTTCCCACTTCCCACTCGCTGGAGTGGTTAAGATCATCGACGGGGGAGGACCCTTTGCTACCACAGTGTCTTTTTGTTGCATAACTATGTCCTTATACTGCGTAAAATTCGTCCTTATGTTACATAAATATGTCCTTATCCTTATGCTTCCTCCAAGTATGAAGGTCATACCGGAAGTCACGCGACCAGAAGTGACGTCATCCAAGGGATCGTGCGAGCTTTATGAGCATTTTCAGTGCGAGAACTGTCAAATGCTTTCAGAACGTGATAATGACTAATTAACAAGCAGCAAGGGGGTTCACAAAAGAGTGGGTCTTGAAATCGAGGGGGTTCTTGCAAATGCATCGTGAGTTTTCCAGGGTTCTCTCGAAGGGTGACATATACGAATTGACGACATTATTGGGGGTCCAAATGGGTGGTCCCAAATTGAGGGGGTCGTGCAAATGCTTTTGAGCTTTCACATCGTGAGAATGACGAATCGTTAACTGTATTTCTGATGGCACGAAAATGATGAATTGGTAACATTTTGAGGAGTTCAAAGAGGGTGTCTTGCAAATGATTATTTAGCCTTAATATTGCGAGAACTCTAAAAATGCTCTCGAGCGCTTCAAAGCATGAAAATGACGAATTAGCAACATTATTGGAGGGTTCAACAAATTGGGGAGGTCGTGCAAATCCTTTTTTTAGCTTTCACGTTGTGAGGACTCTTCGAGCACATCAAAATGTGAACATAACGAATTAGCAACATTACGGGGGTCCCAAAATCAGAATGATTCAAAAAAGTGCAATAAGCGAAGTTATGAAATACATTGCTTCTTTCCACACTACCCGGAGGTAAAGCTTACGCGCATTTTTAACATGGTTTCCCCAGTAGCCTAAATCCATGCGGGTCAGAGATCATCGTAATCTGGTCTCACGAGCTCGTTTTTTCTCCAATCTAGTTTTTCTTTCGTCCTGTGTTTCGATTTTAAAATTTTACTTTTACTAGCGGCTTTTTCCCCTAGTCTAGCCCCTCTTTGCTCTTTTGTTTCTAGAGCTTGAACTTTTCGTTTACTAGTGGCCTTTTTCTCTAGTCTACTCACTTTTTGCTCCTTAGTTTATTGAGCTTTTGCTTTACTTTTACTGGCTGCTTTTTTCTTTAACCTAGCTTCTCTCCGCGGCTCCTTTTCTAGTGCGCAAGTTTTTTCTTACTGATGGCGTCTTTCTTTCTAATCTCCTTCTTCCACGCCTCAAAATCCTCCAACTTTTTCTGGAGGTTCTCCAGTACGGCAAACCTGTTGACGGCCTTCTCGTTCTCCTCGGCTATTTTCACCTAAGTCAGTTTTAGCGCTTCGCGCTCTTCCAACTGGATGGACAATTTTCCCTCTCCTTCCTCGTCGCTCATCACGTCCAGGTCTGAGTCGAAATCGTCCGTGTATTCGTCCTAAGCACCAGTAGCGCATTGACTGATGGTTATAGTATCTTTGCCGTTGTCCAGGATATACCTCTTGTCATCGTAATGTAAGAGGATGCTCTAACGGTACTCAGTTCATTGCCGACGCTGGAAATCATGTTTCAGCTTCCCTTCTATGGATACGTCGCGGAGTTATGGGGCGTTTAATAATTGTCGAAACAAAAATGTTTTTTCACAAACGAGCTTTGGATACCCTTGGCCTTCTTGACATCCTCTTTTTTCAGAGGTTTAATCGAGGACATTTTTGACCCGAGTCCGATGAACTCGTAAGATGGGGACGCCGCCCGTTTTGTGTTTCATTTTCCCCAACACTTGTTTGTTCGTGCAGGAGAAGAGGGAATGACTCGATGGTAGTTGCTCATGTCGAAACGGTGTATGTCCACCAGCATTTCTCTGTAAATGTCCTCAGTTTCAATTTCGTAGCAGAGGCTGTCGGTGTCAGTGAAAAGAAGTTTGGCGCGGTCTTCGAATATTGGCCGAATGTATTCGTAGTGGAATTCGAACACGAAGAGTTTGGAGAGTTCTAGTATTGTAAATCTGGAGTAGGTCGGAAGATCGTACTGCGCGCTACGAATACGGTGGTTGAATTGCTCCAGGTTTTCGTTTAGGATCTTGAAGGCTTCGACGTGCAGTTGGGAGGTGTATTTCGGCGCCGTTTTCTCATCGGTACAGTGCTTCACGTCGAGGCGACTTTACTTATTCTCCATGGTTTTACCAAACACCGAAATATTCAGCATTTTAAAGTAGTCTTTGGTGAAAGGAGTGGTCGCTTCTTGCCTTTTTGCGGTGTTGAACTCGATGTAAGTTTTCATCCACGGTCTTTGGTTAAAAGCTAAGACTTTTTGCAAATGCCGAAGCACTAGTCCGTGCCAGTGGTAGAATTTTAAGTTCCTGTAGTGAAGCGTGTACCTCTTCTTGTGCAGAAGGTTCGGAACGAGTTTGGTGTTGGAGAAGGACTTGATCTTGTGGTTTAAATCTTCCACCAGATTCAGAGAATATAAAGAAACCAGCTCCTTTCCAACATCGATCTTCTCCGGAGCTAGCGGATAGTCGTTGTGCACGTCATGCAACTCTTTGGGGTACTCGAGGTCCACTTCTAGTATATACCCCACATCGGCATCGTTTGGTATGGTGTCTATGTCCAATCTTCTAATCTCCTCCCTGGTTAGGAAGCAGAAGTTGTAGTATGGGAGATGAGTGAGTTGTTCCAGTAAGTATAGGAAGGTTTTGGTAGGGATGTAATAAGGCAGGTATTTGTTATTGGCTTTCAAATGCCACTTTGCGATGAACGAAACTATGCCTCTGGTGCCGGAAGATATGAGATTGTGTCTACGTGCGTTAATAGTTCCAACTCGGGCTCCTGCATCCTAAGGAGAGCTGCCCAGCTGAACCCTGGAGTGGAAATGTAATAGCAGTAGTCCAGCTTGTTGTTTTCGAGGCACAATTTCCGGAATTTCGAAAACATCGGCGAGCACGTACGTGGTACGTACGGAATACCTTCGATTTCATCCTCTGCCAGAGGTTTAGTGCCCGCACGTACTCGTTCCCAGCCAACATCCCGTCTTTCAAGCGTAGTAGAACAAGTGACTCGACAACAGATTTGCCTATAGCTAGATTCGTATGGCTAAACACCCTTCTGCATTAACAGATTCAGAGCCTTTTCAAGAGAGGTTTCCTCTGTAAACCACGCGGATTTAAATTCAGAGACTAACTCCGCCTCAAGTACGGGGAAGCCATTATTGTCGTAAGAGAAGCGTTTAAGAAGTTGACGCTTTTTATAAAGCGATGGTTTATCTTGCTGACGTCATCCTTAATCGTTATGGTCTGGAACCTCTCGGTGTTGTGAGCGATAACATCTACTTTTCCCGGAAACTTGTGCACTGCGGGTACCAACAGGTGCGTGTCATACCCTTCCAGGCCGTGGAACACGACGGGAATCGTTTTTCGTTCTTGAGCGGTTAGGTTGCAGTTTGGATGAGCAACTCCTCTATTTCCAGCTGATGTGGCAATGACCCCTCTCTTTATTGTCGACGAGCCGTACTTTATATACTCCATCGATACTTGCTTTCTGATTACACTTGTTAAAGGCTTTCCACAATAATGACACATGCTGGCATTCTTGAAATTGGTTTCTTCGGATGAGGAAAGGTGGAGGGATTTTGTATTTTTCAGCAGTTTTGCGTAATATCGAGCTTCTTTTTCCATACATCAATCGCTCGCGTCTTCTCTCAAGTGGTAATTGTGACGTATATAATCTTCCCATCGTGGCCCACTAGGATGTAACCGAAACGGCAAGGAAGGTATTGATGGGTTTCGGTGGTTCGACTCATCAAAGCGGGAATGTCGAATGATATTTCAGAGTATCTTGACCAGAATTCTACTTGAATTAATGTAGCCTTCCTAGTAAACGCTATACCCAGACTGATCTGGGCTTTGCAGTTTACCAGCTGGCGTAAACAAACTTCCATCATCGCTTGCAGTGCCACGCGTCTAGATAGGAGGAATTGAAGCAGATCTCCAAAGATGCATCCACCCACTAGAGGTATCTCGTACTGTCGGTGGCCCAATGTTTCGTCTTGCGATGGGGTGATTGACTGTTGAGAAACTCGGGTATCTGTTCGTGGAAGCAAGCACATTCTTCAGCATTAAATGGGTGATGGAACCGTAGCTTTTCCCAATGCTTGGCTTGCGATGGAAAAATGATAGTGTAGTACAAGCAGGTGAAAGCTTTCTTTTCCATTCTTTTCTAAAAATATACAATATATTTATCCTTTTTTAATAATGAGGAAGAAAAAAATTTAAAAAAGAGGAACACATTTTTTAAAAATAATGTTTGAAAAAATACAGTGGAAAAGGTAAGTACTTATTTATTTAATATTTCTGATGTTGTCTGTCCAACTGTTGTATTTGGAGTCATTGGCCTTCCATTTAACAAAGTAAAGCACTTTCATCTTACGTAGTATTTGTTCTACTAAGAATAAATCAGGAACTAGAGTTTTTTGGAGTTCCGGTTTGTAAAAACCTCCAAGCACCAATTCACCCGACTCGTCTTTTAGAAGATAAGTAACAGGCCGAGTTTTTTGTACTTTATGGATTGTGAAAACTTCGTTAGTAAAATTGTGAAAATATACTTTATCAAAATTTTTCTTAACTTTAGAAATCCTGACTTTATTTCCTAAGGCGAATTTGGGTTTATCCTGGGCCACAGTATTGGTAGCCCGTTAAATACAGTTCGAGTTGTAACCTATTTATGATTTTGTTTACGATTCCTTTCCCAGACTTGATAAAGGAAGCTCTTTTTGTCCCACACACCTTCAACTTGCAATACAACTTGCATTTGTGGTTTATTTTTTGCGGTGATAATAACGGGCTGGACCGTTAGAAGTGTGATGTTTACATTTGACGCAGTACCTCATTGTGATATTTTTTGATTACATGTTCTTTGTTTTATATATGATTGTTTTTAACGTAAGCCTAAATTTTGCTTAGTCAGCCTTTTTTCCCGAGCAGTTATGATTTGTGTTTGCTGCATTTCGGATAAAATTTCCTCCATCTCGTTTCTATGTCTGTCGTGGCCGGCCAAAGTAGATTTATGCAAAAACCATAGTCTCTTTATAAATTCGTTAGGATCGTCGTAATATTTATAAATGATTCTGCTCGAGTAACTCGCTTTTTTAACAACTCCCGTCTCTTTTTTTTAGATTTCATTTCCTCCCAAATCGGAGAGATAATAGACTTGTACTAGGTGTAACGATTAGATTTGGGCTTACGAGTATCTGGATCATTGTTTTGATAAATAGTATTAGAATTTTTTAACATGGTCGCAGAAGCTGCTTTAACTTCCGGTGCGAGGGAAGTTTCTTTCAAATCTTTGAAAACAAGCATATTCCAAAGTCCACGTATCCCCACGTATTGCTCCCCCTCAACCACTACGTCATTCTCAAAAATGTTAACCACTTTATTACCGAATACAAGATCAGTGTCCTTGGCATTTTGGAAAAAAATTTATCAAGAAATATTTAGCAGCGTCTCCAATATTCTGACCAGGTAACAATCTATTGAGGGACCTTATGAAAGCGATGTTAGTTAGCTCCGGGGGAGTGAAAATGTGTCTAGCTTGCACCGTGGAATATGAATGAGTGAGTTAAGGATCGGTGCTCATAGTTGCGTATTCGGTTTTCGACTCGGGAGGAATTCACATTATAGTAACTTCAGCTAGACTTGAGTGTTCGGCGAGACTGAAATCGAGAGTAGTCGCAATGTTTTCTCACTGGCAGTAACTGCAGGGGATTGTGATAAACCCAATGATTCGTAGTCATCCTCGTCAGTTTCTTCCACTTTGAGAGCTTTAATTTGTGTGGTTTGCATATGCTTCACTAAAATTTTTACACCACTGACCAACGTTGGGTTTAGAGCACCAACTGCCAATTTTAGAGTATTTACTACCAGCTTAAAAAATTCTTGTAGCGATTCTGCTTGTTCTCTTTCACTTAAACTTGATTTAAAAACTTTCATAAACGTCTTTGAGTTCATGTTTTGTTTCCATTCTTTTGTTTATTACGTAAAATCGAACGTTTATATCTCCCCTCATTTAATGTTTTGTTTATTAATAAAAACCCATAAGGCTTTTTTTTAACAATTTTGGGACAATGTTTTAAAATCTAAAAATTCCGTGTTGGGGCCGACGCGGTTTTCGTGAACGTGTTTCAAATTTAACTCATCCACGGGAAAAAGGATTAAAAAATGTACGTTGTCTCTGATTACTTGTTTTGGAATTCTCGTGTCGAACTGGCTGCAAGAAAAAAACATCGGCGTTTGAATGATGCCCTTGAGCAAAGTAGGGTTCGATGTTTTTTTGTTTGTCCAGAAAGCAATCGTCAAAAAGAATCAGGTTTCAAAAATTTTGGGTCCAGTCCTTTGGGCGGAATTAAATCTATTTGAGAATTGTGAAAAAATGCGACCTTCCGTCCAATATTTTCCTCAATTTCAGCAAATATAGATTGCAAAGCTTTGCATTTTGATCGACATGAAGTTTTGCTGTAAATATATAACTGATTATAGTCGAGCCATCTTTCGTTACAGATGAAATTAAACAGTAAGTTAGTTTTGCTACAATTTGCAGGGCCTATAATTAGCCTATAATTAGCCTATTTGAAGGTAGAAATAGATGATTTTTAGGTTCTTTCTTAGGTCCGAAAAAGTTGTAATTTTTAATTTCCTTAGCTTTCTTATTTACACATTTGTTAATGTTTACGGAGTTACCAAAACTATAAAGGCTTTATCGGAAAATTTGTCATTGAATATGTTGGAATGAGCTACTCCAAAGTGTATGTTGCACCATAATTTCACATTGCTAGGAGAATCGTCGGTGACGTACACCGCGGTAATTTTTCCCATGACGTCCATCAAGTTATCGTAAGATGGCATGTTAAACCAGGGTTTGTCAATAACATTTTTGTTAAATTTCCTTTTAGTTTTGTGAATATTCTCGTACACCCAAGTTCTAAGACAGAGTGGTTTGTCTCCGTTACCTCCGTTCACCGTTTCGTAAAAAGGCTAACAGGAGTCAGCCAGGCACAGAACTGGGATAATTGAACGTAGTTACGGGTTTTTGCTCGTAGTTACGGATTTTTGCTCGTCAAACTCGATGTCTAGTTTTTTACAAAGGTACCGTTTAAAATTTTTTAACAGTTTTTTAGTGTCCGGGGCGCTGGGTGAATTATTTTGATTTTTTTGTCTGAAATGTGATTTCCCACACTCCGTAAGTCTTTAAACAAAACTTTACACCATTGTTAAGCTTTGTACCATTCTCGTTCTTAACTTTCAGCAAGTTTTTTTGCAAGAGATTAGAAAGATGTGTTTGCCAAGATGGTTGAGACATTTTAAGGTTATTTTTTTATTTTGAGGTTCGTCCTTTTATTATAATATTGAAATAAAGGCCTCGTCGATGGCTCAGCCTATTTTGAACAATTTCTAGTATTTAATAAAATATGTCAGTCAATAAGTTTGGACAAGCAGTGAAGAGGATGAGGGGGGGGGGAAGCGGGTAAGTGATCTGAGTCGGTCCAAGTGGACAGCTGGGACTAGGATACGTTTTAACCCCCGAAAACAACTACGACATGCAAAGCAAGCGTGTAACTAAAGTAGGAGCTGCTATCCAACCTAAAGGTGCAGTAAATTATTTTCAGATTGGTGCTCTGGCAACGGACATTCAGAAACTTAAAACCGACTTGCCTCCTGCCATTATTCTTCTCACCGACGAGTTAGCTTCCGCCATTTCTAGTATCGGAAAAAATACATTGTACGTAGATGAGGCTGACAGGACTTTCTATGCAAGGAAGAAGCAAATTAAGGACATAGCTTTCCACCGGCACACTGCTGATGCAGCATCAAAAGTGTACATTGATAGGACTTGTTTATTACAAGAAGACTAAAAAGCATACTTCAATGCAACGCACAATCCGATTAGAAATTTAGGCGAACCTAGTTTAACGAGCGACGCTGCTACTAAGGTATTTGTCAACAGCAATTGCTTGTTACAAGATGAGCAGAAAGAATACTTTAATGCTGCGAACAAACTGATTAGAAATCTAAGCGAACCTACTTTACAAGTGACGCTGCTACGAAGAAATTTCTGCATGAAAACAGTTTCATGCTAATCAGTTTCAATCTGTAAAACCTTTTGGAAAAAAAGGCGATTGGTTCGTTAATTCCAGTCGTCTTTATACTGCAGCGTTCCGAGCGTTGCACTCGTTGTTAAATGTAAAGTCGAAACGAGAGCCCTTTACAATACTAAAGGACGAGCATTCAACGGCTATCATTTTCGAAAATCCTTACGTAATAGAAAACAATTTTCCCATCGTGGTAGAAGCATTTGAAGAGTTTCACGCAAGTTTTCAATATGTGACTCATCTCATCCTATCTAAAACAGCTTCGTAATTATGAGCCTTAGAGAAGGTGCTAAGGAAATATAAGCAAACGTGCCCACACCAAATTTGGTCAAAGTTTTGTACACAAGTAGTTACAAAAATGCGGTCGTGTGCCACGGCTCCTGCTCCTACTTGTGTATCCCATTCACGTACTCGAGGGGTAGAATTTTTTGACTGTTTTGTACCTAGTCAAACCTGTTTATACAGTCTGATTATTTGTGCAAAAGCAATTTACTCGTGACTATAGTTAAACCTTGTATCGTTGTTGTGTTCCAGACAACATTTTTTCATTTTAATTTATCTGAAAACCTGTTCTATTCTTTATTTTAAAAGTCGTACATAAAAACTACTCATTGTGCAAGTATGTATAATAGCATGTGGGAAGTATTCAAGGATGCAAACTAAACCAAACAAGTTTCAGGCAAGACTTTTTTTATTGGTTATTTTATAAACACATTAACTACTCACATGTTATGTAGAAGATTGTGGGAAGCAAGTTGTATGTATGGTATGTCAAAGGTCACCAGCCATAAATCTATTTCGTTTTGAAGGTACACACAGGAACCAATCAAAAACGTCCTTCGTATTTCAAGGCCCAATCAAAAAGCGAGTCACGAAGTAAACATGCTCTTGCCAAGCATCTTGTTTTTAGCCATCCTCCAAGGCTGATTGGCCAATCAAGTCACCTTTTTCTCGAGTACCTAGATAATTAAATTACTTGGTAGGTGTGTTATCCTTCAGGCCAACCAGGATCTGGCCAGTTAAAGGACACCAAAACAGTCAAATAAATCAGTCACATGCAAGCATGTTTTTTTCTAGGATGACCAATCCCTAGTCACGTTTTCTTTCTTTACTCGACTTAAACACGTAAATACATCACACACGTATTAAAATTTTTCTCTTAAAAGTACATTCTTTGCTTTGCAGTAAAGTAACTTGTAGCGTAGCGTGAAGTGACTTTAACTTTAAAAGCACACGTGAAAAAACCTAGCATCTACATCAGTAAAGATGTATGATGTGCGTGCGTGCGTGCATCTGTTTCGTCAACTGCTTCTGTGGTTCCTGTCTTGAAGGGAATTGCGGCTGACCCGCAGAACTACAACCAATATCCTTCACCATGATGGATACTATGATGATCCACTTGAACAATTTGAATCTGATTCATCCAGACCAATTGGGGATTTTGCGTGGTAGATCAGCAGTTTATCAACTCCTGGTGGCTCTTGACAATTGGACCGAGGCACTTCAGCAAGGCTGTTTTTGAAAGTGTGGTCAATAATGCCATTGCTAATGGATGCATCATACGAAACACATCTAGCCTTCCTGCCAACAGGGGTGGTCGGAAGCTAGTGCATTTTCAATAAAGTGGTCCACTTCTCAGTTTCATGCGTAATCTCTTACATCATTTTTTCCGAGTATGCCTTCAGCATTGGCGAGGGAAAAACGGGAAAGATGGTCGGCAAATGTGTTGGATGCGCCACTTCTGTATTTGATGGTCAAGTTGAAACAACCGAGCTACAATGCCCACCGAGACAAACGGCCTGTTTGGTCTCTAGTGGTCTTAAGCCACTCAAGACAGCGGTGGTCGTTTGACCGGATGTAAGGTCTAAACAGCTCGATGGACCATAGAACGGCAAATGCTTCTTTCTCCATGGTACTAAAAGAAAATTCGTTTTGATGCAGCAAACGACTTGCATAGCAAATCACTCTAGGTCTGCTATCGCCATCTTGCAGAAGCACTGAGCCCAAGTTGAGTTTGGAACTGTCGCACCGGATGATAAAAAATGTAGTTAAGACAGGTTGTGCAAGGTCGGAGCAGTTACTAGGTTCTCTTTTAAGGTGTTAAAGGCAGCCTCACACTCGGGGTACCATACGAACTTTGTATGGTGTTTTTTAACAACTTAAAGAGGGGTTGCACCAGCAAAGGGTAAGACTGGACATACCTACGAAACAGGTACACATTCCCAAGAAGCTTCGAACCTCCTTAATTCTATTTGGAGTTTTAATCTTAGAGATTGCCTCAATTTTGGCTGGATCTGGCAAGATGTCTTTGGCAGAAAGATAAAACCTAACACACGCGCCTCAGGGAAACACAGATTAAACTTGTGAACGTTTACAGTTAAATTACTAAAATTCAAGCGGTGTAGAACGAAATCTAGCTTCTTTTTATGTTCAAAAAATCCTGGCTGACATCTGTTAGAAAAATTACTGTTATTTGGGTTTTGAAGAAGATCGCTTTGAGTCGACGCATTATGGGGGTTCTGCATTTGGGGAACGTTTTGTTGGTTTTGGAGCCCCTGACTTGTTGGAGGGGAAGTAGTTTTGCTTATATTGAATTCGAGGCGGAGCAGGAAAACTTTGAGGGCCCAAGGTTTGGGAGAGGGGGGATGTAGGCTTTGGTGGTTTTGACTAATGGCAGATCCTGGTGTCGAGGTCTCGCAGCTCCGATACTGACGAGAAGCTCTGGGCAGATAACATTGCTTGAATGACAGGCGAGATTCGCAAGACAATCCTTACGAGTTCTGCTTCGTGGATGGAATCATCAAGGACGTCGTTCCATTTTAGCAAATCGTTTCAGAAGATGGAAACACATTCACTCATGCAATGGCGTTGAGAAACAAATTATGAAATAAGGTTTCTGTAAGTCAGGATTCCTAAATTTTCGACAGAACGAAGTCAGCATCTACTGCCCCGTAATCCCACCAACACTAAGCTTTCTCCTGTAGGTAGATAGGTATACAGCGTCGTAAGAAGACCTGGGGCGGCATATTCAAAGTTTGCATAATAATCTTGCAGTCCCACAAGAAGTCATTTGTAGAAAAATCCGGCTCTTCCCAATTGAATTAATTTTCTAAGGCTAACCTTAGGAACCCAATTTTTCCGAAACTCGTTCTCAGCGGGCAAGGAAAAGAAAAACGAGTTCTGGCTCTAGGGGGTAGGTTCGGAACTTGCTCGGTAGAATGTAAGTTATTAGGGTTGAGTAATGAAATTTTCTTCCCTTGACAGGGTAACAAAATCGAAAGGCTGATCATTAGAGCTCCTTGCTTTAGTCTGAGTTTCCTTCGGAGGGGGGTTGTTGGTTTGAGAATGTTGAAATAATCTTCAAAACACTGTGACGACTTAGATTTTGGAGAAACGCTTCTAAGGGGGGGGGGGGGAAATGATATGCCCTGAAGGGGTCTTAGTAATTGGATTAGACCTTGTAAACAATTGATGCTTAAGGGTGGCATTGCGACCAATTGTCGAATCAAAATCGAACAGAAGATCAGCAACAGTATGAAGCGAACCATTATTTAAAGGTGGGTCCGGAACTTAGGTTGCCTGCTGCATGGCAGGAAAGCCTCTACTTTAGTTAGGGGCAGATTGCTCAGGGCGGCAGGTTTGACATCACGGGTCGGTGGTCCCATCAGAAAAATTCGACAATAAGTCGCTTGTGTTAGAAAACCTATTCAGAAATGGCATCGAGTCATGAGGCATTCGTAAAATTCTACGGCGAGATCGTCCAGTCACGATTATCTCACGTTATTTTGCCTTGAACTCCTTAAGCGATCCTCGGCACCGCTTGTAATGTCAAATCATCGGCCGCTGGAGAGTCACTAGAACATCCCTCATTAATTTCAGGCACCCGGGAATCCATGGAAAAGCAAGAAAACAAATTATTGGTGGAGGTTTAAACACTTTGAGAAAAAAAAATTAACGGAACCAGAAAAAAAGGCCGAAAAAACAATACAGGAAGCACAATTGCAAAAGCTGTTACAAAGAAAAAGCTTTCACGCCAATTTAACGCACAAAAAGCTTTTAAGACTTTGACTATACGAT